>CM021537.1:4789225-4799551 GCA_010994315.2 Pisaster ochraceus | reverse complement strand
GACACCGGGGGCAGACACGAGTATCACGTGATGGCTAATCGAACGCTCACGTGTAAGTTTTACTTACACTTGTAAGCTAATCGAACGCACCCATAGTGTTATACTCTAAGCTGATCATCTTAAGCAAGAAGACGACCAAAGGCCACTCATTTGTGTTAAGCTGGTGCCGGCATTGTTTCCCCAGAATGTTGTGGTATGTTGGTGTATCTGCATACAGTGCTTGTAAAAACAGCCCACTGGTTGTAAATTACAATGATAGAATGCAACAGAAACTTTATGCAGTGTGCTACTCCACTATCCTCCTCTATACATACGAATTTGTACAATGTAGGCATACACAATATAATAGCTATCTGCTGAGGTAAAAACAAACATATTTAGTTTGTATGTTAATTGCTGGAATCCACGTTTTTACAGTGCTGAATGTAATGGAACAATACTCTCCAACAAATTCACATGGGGGTCTAGATTACCCGGGAAGGGAAGGGCACGGGGGTGGGCGGCACAGACAGCTATAGGGCAACATCTCCTTTGTAACGATTCATCTTGGATGAAGAGTTATTGCGCAAGTAAATTAATGTTTTTTTTAATGGCTTTATCTAATGGCTTATAGCACGATTTGCATAATTCAATGTGTATCATTGATTCAGAAAAGTGCTAATCACATTAATGAACCGAAAAACATGGGTCTAGCCACTGCATTTGCCATGATTGGACGTTCAGATACAGAGTTATTGCCAACAAAAATATTAATAACTGCGTCAGCAAATTTGCATGTTTTCAAACTATACGCATGTATCAGTAATTCAAAACTGTGTGAATCATATCTACTGAACACTAAAACCTGGTGTAGACACATTTATTACTTTGGGCGTGATGGACGCACACGCGCGTGTGACGCAATAACTTACCGGTGCCAACCGGACAGTGTTTGTACTCCAAAAATAATGTGGACTACACAAACTAACACGAACAACACCAATTGAACTGTTCCAACACAAAATTTATTCCGGCACAGAAAAATACACTTCTTCTCTTCACTTGCACTATACTACCCTAAATGTCCAATAGTTATACTAATAGTTACACAGCGTATACCCTCTAGTCATTTAAATATTGCACTTTGTGATCAAATATCAATGGAAGAATTTGGAATGCGGTAATTTCCAAAGGAACTGAGACAATTAATGTAACTGTTTATCTCATGAATCATTTTTAACTTACAATAGGGCTTAACTGTTATGTACTGTATAATATAGATATACTTGGCAAAGGGCATCCTGTTGCCGAAAACTCGCCTGACCTCATCGGTATATTGTTTATAACTTTGCTAAATAATGAAGACTTGCACGCTTGGCTTAAAGTTTCAAAGTGGCCGATTCTACATTCTTAGCCCACCCCAATCGACGAGAGGTCTTCCTTTGACCTCAGTGAGGCCGATGGTTGACCTTGTGATGACGTCACTCACAAGGATCTACTTGCATTGATCGTACAAAACAGCAGACATCACCGTAAACATTCCGAGCCATTTACAAATAAGAGCAACTGATAACCGGTCTTAATTAAATAGATTTAGCAATTAATTATTCAATAAAATTCATTTTGGTATAATGTTTAGGAGTAATCAGTCATAAATATACCTCTTTATATACATTAAAACAACATATCTCTTTTTCACAGTAACATCAAGGTTTGGATAGTAATTGGATAGTGACAAATACTTCATCGACATAGAAAAACTGATTTACATGTGAATTGTGATATGTTTCACCCACTGTTATAAAGCACTGAATGCTTTGTGATTTCAAAGTACTGCAAAAAGAAAAATGAAAAGAAAAAAGGGGGCACGAGGCACCTCCAAAGGAGTGGTTCAACCCAGAGCCGTATATTGAGAGAACTTCCAATTGGTAGCCATTTTCGGTCCAAACATGCATATATGCACACTGGGTGCCAGACCAGACTGTACATTGGGTGGTGCTGCAGTGGATCAAACATGGCGTCCAGCAACCATGTGATCAGAGCAAACTGGTCCCTCTATGTCGCAACTCTAAAAATACACAGCTCTGGTACAACCCACATTTGTTGCTCGATATGAGGCATGGAGATCCCCCCCCCCTCCCCAACACACACACCCATATTGTGTATTCATTGTGTTATGGGAATAGTTCTGGGGAGGTACTTCTGTACAAGAGAAGAAGAGTGTGTCAAGTAAAGGAACATTTGAGGTGTGGGGACAGACTCCACATACACATACATGTATCGAGCGTGGTAAACCAACCCAAGAGCTCAGATGCGGTAGGACAGGGCTGCATTTCGTGGTGCTGCTTTTACCACGGATTTGTGCACTTACAGTATGGCATCCTCTAAAGCATGTGATTCCATAGTCATAGGCGCAGATTTCAGCGGTAAGCAGAGCCTGAAATTGGGCCCCAATGTTTTGACCTACAAGCTAGAGCAGCAAGCTTCCCAGCAGAGGAGAGACTAGCCAGAATAGCAGTCATCGCAACTCGCTTGTTAGGTCTTGTGTTGATCATATTGAACAATACTACGCCCTTACACTGTGATTTTGCCACATCTACGGAGTTCTGGCAGTGCCATGTGACAAGTAGAGATCCTGAGATAATTTACAGCAGGATGTCGTCATCTCGAGATGAAATATTTCTGGAAGATGACGTACTTTCAAAAGTCGTCATCCCGAGATAAAGTACCTCACAATGTCAGCATCTTACATCTGTGTCATCATCTTGTGGTAAATTATCTCAGGATCTTGATAAGTTGGATGGCACTTTGTGCACATCGTTGTAGAATGAGGGTCAACTGAAACAAGTATTTAGTTGAACAAAAATAAATAAAACAAACTTCAACCTATTCTGTTTGAAAAAAATAAATAAAATAACATTATGAAAAGAACAAATAATAAGTTTTAAATAATGAGGAACTTAACTTTAAAACGGTGGATTTTACAAAGTTATTTTGTGTGACCCCAAAAATCACAGCATTAACTGTCAAAAAATAACTGTTGAAGATTTGTCGGTTTAAAACAGTCGTTTCAGTCCGAATGGAATGGCAGGACAAAAACTTTGAATTCAAAAGTACTGGGGGAAAAAAAGCATTTAAAACTGGACTTTGAAAATTAAATAAAGACTGACTTTAAAACATACATTATGAATACACTGCAAGTGGCAGCCTCAGTTAACTGTACAATCAATTTCAAGCTGCAAGAATGAGGAAAGACGAAAAGAAAAGTACTGTATGATCGGATCTTAAAGATGCACAACTCAAACTCCTCAAGGAATGCAAAGAGCAAAGATAATTATGATTATATTTTAAAAGTATTTTCATCTTCCTTATAAATTAATTTTTACAACCACTATTTCATTTGTAAGTTTAAACTTAAGAGATCTTTTGTGTTGTTCTTTCGCTAACTTCATGTTTGCTAACTCCGTGTAGGTTTTATCAAATAAATATGAATATTTGTTAACTTGACGAACACCTAAAGTACTTTTTTATCACTACTTTTTAATTGCAGTCTTCTTTTTTTGGGTGCACAACATTAATTTCTTTTACATTTGTATGCGCCAAGGTGACAATTTACCAACTTACAATTTACTTGTTCGAAAGTGCTTGGCCAAAAGTGCATTGACCGCGAAACCCTGCAACAGACCTCTCGACACAGATTTTGTTTCTCGACTTCGAAAGAGCTAGAAAAACAACAACTTCTCGTTTGTCTACATCTAAAAATCCACTTAAAAATGAAAAAACAAAAAGTAACATAACATGGACTGTGTGTACCTTCGAGTTGTTCCAGCACAATGTGAGTTCTGCTGCAAAAAAAACCCTACATGCAGATGTAACTTGTTACATCTTGAGCTGAACAAGCTTCTTTCTTTTTTTTTTTAAGAAGGGATGTTTTAGCATTATGCTTTGACGTTATGGTCTAAAGTGGTAAATACATTGTACAACAACATGTTCCGTCCCCAAGTGTACAATCGGCCCGACTGTACAATTGACCGACTGTAAAATCGGCCCGAGTGCACAATTGGCTTGACTGCAGTTGAGATCGGCCAATCTAAAGCAGCTCCAGGCCCATCCATAGTTGGGACAAATCTATAGTTGGGCCACCATAAATATGGCAGAGAGGCTGAGCCTTTGGCAAAATTTAACCCTCTTTTAAAAAATGGGCCAGTTGTAAAGCTTTGAATAAGCTTGAAAATTGCACTGAATGTTTATACAAACCCCTTTATGCAAAGAAAAGGGTCATGACCTCCAACCTCCCCCTCCGCCCCCCCAAAAAAAACTCTAAACAAAACAAAACAACAACAACGTCAGGCAGTTAAATTACTACACATAAATGAACATTGCAAAACATTGCAGCAATAAATAGTCTAATATACAGATTTTCGAATACAACAGTGTGAATCAAGATAATTTAAATTATACATATCAGCGCCAAGTTTCATGGCTCTCCTTTACGGCTGAATTCTGCATTTACATTTACCATTCTCCGCTTGTAGGATCAGCTCAAAATTCCTGCATTAGCTGCGTAAGGAGTGAACGGTTTGGAACTTGAAGTCTGTAAGCCCCTCGCTACCTTGCGAAAAATGTTTTGTTTCAGCCCTTTTGAAAATATTGTTTTTTAATACTTACTTTCCAAATGAGCCCATTCATTAATTAATTGTGTTCCAATTTTTTAAATGTGCATTTTAAAGATGATGTGTTTGTTTCAGCTATTTCTAAGGATAAGTTCCTTTTAAACTTGTTTTCTCATGCTTTGTGTATTGGTTACATCTCCCTTTTCGTGAGTAGCTGTCAACATTTGTTTTATATATCACACATAAAATTAAGCCATTTTTCACAAACCTTGTTTACTCATAAGGCTGACTGAAATAAGTGCTGTTTGAAACGTTGCATGGTGTGGAAAAAATAAGAAGTAACTATACCTAGTAAACTTGCGGGTACAACCATGTGTAAATCTCTCTTTTGGGAGGAGTGTTGGCTCTGATAAGCGCGCTGATTGAATTATTTGTTCAATATATGCCCCCTATGCTTCGCTGAATCTCTAGGCCAATCACAAATACTGTTAATGACCTTTTTTTAAGATGAACATTGCCCAATCAAAAGGCGTCTTTGATGTTGTTGAACTGCTGAACAGCTATGTCTACATTCAGCTTGAACTTCACCTCGCTCAGCTTGTCCAGAATCTGCAGTGCACCGTCAAAACCTTTGAAAAGGAATGTGTCAAAGGAAACAATTATAACAAGTATCAATCTAACCCATGGCTCACCCTAACACTGTTTTTAGAAACTGCTGCAGGCCAATAATTTTTTTTTTCTTTCTTAATTAGTTTTTGCCCAACAGGCCACTACAAAATGTGCATGCTAACTGAAACAAATCTTATGATATTTTGGTTTCAGATGCAAATAATAAAAGACGGAAGTTTTACATTTCTTTTGAGTAGGAGAATGTAATTTTGTTTCACCATTAAACCCACTTGCAATACGTACATTACACATTCATCATAAATATATCAGAAAGCTGAGGATATGACACTACATTGTACAAGTTTGAAGTGTGGGCTACTAAACCCTAAACCTTCCTGTGATTAAGTAACAACAAATAATAGTATATATCTAAATGCAAGGCCTGATAACTAAGATGAATAACAAGAAATATTAAAAAATTTCAGTTGAAAATTGTTAGGCCTAGCTACCAAAACGACCTGTGGTACATGTATAAATAGTAAACAATGCAAAACTAAACTGGCAATGGCTTTTTGAGTTACATCAAAAATAAGTAATGTAACTAAAATAAAATACAGATAAAACATTAGGCAGTGTACAATAACAATTTCGAAAAAAGAGAAAGAGAAAAGAGAGGGGGAAAAAAATAACAATAGCAGGGAAACAAACAAGGTTAGACAAATTTAAATCAAGAAAGAAATGTAGACAAGAATTAAAAAGGTCATGTCATGTCATTGCAACCAGCGACTCAACGCATGTTATAAATGTCTTCTAACTGGTCCACTCTGCCCTGTGCCATAAAAACAACTGTTGATAACCAGTGATGCAACCATGCAGGGTAGTCTGGTTTCAAAAAGTGGACTAGCGTAGTCCAAGTTAGTCAGGCAAAGTCAGTCAAACCATGGTCAACGATAGTCATTGCACGAACTTGGCCCTTGTTAAAGGTTTTGTTTTGATGTGATCAATTAATAAATAAATAAGTTTACATTATGTATTTTTACAGGTAATATCTTGTATGGAATTTCAAACAAATATTGTCAAAACTGTTAGTGTTAGTTTCAGGGTCAACATTTTACATCAACGAGCGAATAAAGAACACCCTGAAAATTTGAAACACAAAGATTGCACATTGGTGACATAATTTTAAAAGAATCGGCAATGCTCTGTCACAAACCTAAATTCTCATAAATATAAAAATGTCAACAAACATTAATTACAAAGCTGTCAATTTCACATGTTGGGAATAAAAAACAAAACATGAATTGACAACAAACATTGAGTTTAATACTTTGAAAATATACACAGAGTTGCACAGTGGTGAAACACTCATCATGTCAATGCACCAAGGGCGTACATGTATCTCCGAAAACAGTCAGCGTGAAATGTAAGATTTAGAATGTCAAAAGGTGGCGTCTCGCTTAAAAAAACCTGGGCCCAGTTTCATAGTTGTTTTTGTGCTTACTGCGCAAGTTTCCATGTCATGTAGCACTGCTAACCATAAGCACCTGAAAAGGCATGCTAACCTTCCAGTGCTCACTCCATGAAAATGAATGATTTATCAATGCAAATCCATGCTGACCGCCTAATTCTCTTGCTAACCTGTGAAACACTCTCACTCTTAAGCAAATTTTTCTGCTATAATGTAGTCAGGGGTAGTAGGCACAAAAATGTGCTTATTGTTAAGCTGCGATATGAAATTGGCCCCTGGATATACACACAAAAGTCAATGGACATCGAGATATGCTTACCGGTTTTCATCATGTAGCTCCATGGGAAGTAGTAGTAATCAATCAGAGATGTCGTCCTGCTCAAAAGACGACACCAAATAACAAGCTTCTGCCCGCTGTGACATAGAAAGGAAATAAATTTTAAGCCTAGATGTAATCTAAAAGGACATTTTGAGCAGTATGCTCTGTAAATGGTGTTTAAAGCTTTGCATGGTGTGAAAAGTAAGAAGTTTCTCCTGAAGACGAGCTGAGTATACTGTTCGAAACGTCGAGACCACACCGGCTCTTTTCAGAGCCAACACTCCCTCAAAAGAGATTTTTATACATGGTTGTACCCGCAAGTTAACTATTTATGTATTTATAGTTACTTCTCAGTATGCTCTGCTTGTCTTCTGGAGAATGCTGAAAGCTGATGAGAGCCAACACTCCTCCCAAATTTTTTTTAGACATGGTTATACCCGCAAGTTTACCGGTGAATAGATACTTCTTATTTCCACATCATGCAAAGTATCAAAATACAACTTAATAAAATATGGGTATTTTGGTACAAGCTGCTTCCAGCCACTATGCTCTCTAAAAGGTTAATGGAAGGGTTATACCTTTGGTAAATACTCCAAAAAATAATGACCATAAAGATTTAAGAAGCTGGTAAGAAGCACTGCAGCTGTTAATAATTGATAACATTTTGCGAAATGACTCTCTTCTAAGGAATGTGGTTTAAGAAGAAAAAAAAAGGATTCAAACACTTCAATCTGAGAAACATTTCATGCAGAAATTCCTTCTGAAAACGAAATCTTGGTTCTCTTACTTGAGTGCTTCCGAGACAAAGGCCTTGAACTGGGCTTCTCGACTTCTCTTGAGGGGCTCGTGGGATCCGCAAACGTAATCAATGGCTGCCAGTAGCGTCTGCTTGGCGGTGATTGCCGTCCCTCCAACGATGTCGATGTCGAACGCTTGAGACAATTTCCTGGCCGGGGAAGCGGCAAAGGCCTTTCCTCTCTGGAACCATCAAGACAACTACGAGGTTACTTTACGAAACCATATCAACCACATTTTCTTTTTTACAGAACTCTAGGAAAGTACCAAGTACACAATGCTTTAACCACATCAATGTATCGGTAAAACCAATAATATTCCTCCTCCCCCGACGCAATTCTAACATCTATAAAACTGTGGTGGTAACCGCTGCTAAAATATAGGATTCAAACTGCCTCTAGCAATTTCAGAGGTCTAGTGGTAAGACATCTGCTCTAGAATGGCAAAGGTCGTGGACTTGACTCCCATCCAAGTGGTACACCTGTGGGTTTTTTTTTTACAGGACTTGGGGGAAAGTACCAAGTATACAATGCTTTACACACATCTGAGTATGGATAAAACCAAATGATATTCCTTTATCATCAATGCAAATTTAACATCTAAATACACATTAACCTTCTCGTTACCCAATTGTTTTGATACAAACAACCGCTGGTGACCAAAATCGAGCTTGAATCACACATTCTTACACAACAGAAAGCTTTCATACAAAGGCATTTTTTTACAGACTCTATTACATTGAATATAGTGTTTTACAGCAAAATCTGTAATAACAAATGTCTTGTTGAATTTTCTTTCATGTAACCCCCAAAAATCATTGAGAGTGGCCAATAACTGTTCAAGTTTTGGGTCTTTGTTTCCTTGGTGTGATCTTTAAGCTCAAACACTTTTTTGTACACAACTATATGGTGCTCCATAGCTGTTAGGCATTTTGGATCTTTCCACTCAAATTTGAAGGGATTGTACAATAGCAACCTTATTTTACTTAAAACAATCATTGAAAAGACTCAAACTTTCTTTTTCCAATGATGGTAGGCTTTGGGGGGGGGGGCTGATTACCTTGATGTCATAATACTTGACGAAGACGTCCCAAGCATGGCCCTTTTGATTGGAAGCACTTCGGTGGGTAGCTAAGCAGGCTGTTATGGGTGTCATCAAAGCACTGCTGGTGCCACTGTGCTGTATACGAAGAGAATTACACGCAAAAATAAGTAATTAAACACTGATGTATTTCAGACGCTAATCACAGTGGGCGGGTTTTGCAGCTGTGTAAGTCAAGAGTGCTTACTAACATAAAGTATGGTTGCACGCAAGCAAACATTGCTTGCTTACCTGAAAAATTAGCGTACATTGGGGTTGCTGCTAACCTGAGAATAAGACTTGACCTCTGTTTCTGGTTGCTTGTAAACATTTAAGAATTTTGCCCTACCGACGTTCATGTTATCATTACACCTATGTAGTGGTCCAGTAATTTTGGGATGATTGGTGAATGAGGTTTCTAACAAAAATGAGCATCCTTGTCCCTAGTTTTAATACTGTTTCAATGTTACTTTTCACAAATTATGTGTATAATATAAAAAATATATATTGTATTTATCAGAAAATTATTTAGAATTAGTATTTAGAATTTCAAGAATTTTGCATATTTTGTAATATAAAAAGAAGATTTATTTCATAGTTAAATGTAGTCTTCTTACAAGATGTTTTCTCGTTTTCCATATGCACAGTCTATGACCTGAACCCTTTTCACTCGACCAACCATAGTCCAACAGCATAGCTATTAAACTTTCCGAGTACTGAACAATTAACAGTCCAACAAAACCAGCTGTTCGACTTTGACAGACCTGGGGCGGTCTTCATGATCAAAGCAGGTCTGTGGATGTATATGTTTTTTTTTAAACTCTCACCCAGTTACTGCCTGTGCGAGCCCTCCCTCTAAATCAAACCTATGTAGAGAGAGAGTGAACATGCTGGAACTAGATGAGAGTTTATAATTCCTGGTACAGCCAGACCCAGAGGCCTGCTATAAGGTTAAACAAAAACTCCAACTTACTTTAACCATCCCATGTTCGAGGAGACTCCTGAGTGCCGGGGCAAGTTCCCTCCTGACAGCCACTGTGACGTCATCCAGAGGCCTGTTGACAGGGCTCTGTGGTGACAAGAGAAAGAGGGTTTTGCAAAGGGTTGAAATTTGGCAAAAGTTTAGGTCTAATTCAGGTCTAATTAACAATTTCAGTGACAGGGTCATACATGTAGGATCTATTTTATGTATTCCGAAAGTGCCATTATTGTACATGTAGGATCTATTTTATGTACTCAAAAAGTGTCATAAATCGTACATTTTATGACCTTGACTTCCGGTTCAAACCGGAAGTTGAAAATTTCTAAAATTCATATCTCAAAAACTTTGAATGTTTCACCATAAATTTATAGACGAGTAATTTATAGACGAGTAATCCTGCTCAAACTTTTTGCACAGAGATGATAACATCTTAACCTCTGCACCTGGTCAAAACCGGATGTCAAGGCGCACGTGTCTGTTG
>CM021537.1:4668113-4685436 GCA_010994315.2 Pisaster ochraceus | reverse complement strand
AAACTGTACATGTAACACGGTATTTTGGCTGGTAACCTTATTCTGGTAAGCATAATCTTGCTGTGTTTACCTAAGCTTTTTGTGCTTTATGCAGCTCTATGAAAATAGGCCCAGGTTTAGATGGAAAACGCCATTTTAGAAGTGGACAACATGGGTCATTGTCAAAGACTATGTTACGTACGACCCTGTGAAAGTTTGCGCCTTGAGCTTCGGCCTCCTTCTCCTCCTGGAAACAAATGGCAGGTTAAATTTATCAGAAAGCCGGAGCCATTCTGAAGAACGGCTTGACTATATCGTGTCTACTTGTCTGAAGGAAATTAGAATTAGCAGAAAGATTACTTGGTTTTCGGAGTCCCTGTGTTTTTATACCTTGCAGTAAGGGCGGCGGCTGTCAGATTATGCTGACGTATATTCTATCCATTGTCTTCACTGGTCAGCTCGTACAACCAGATATCCTAAGCTGGATCATGTTATTTTATTGTTGTTTATTTATTATTTGGACAGGGTAGCCTTATCAATGTTACAACTGCTATCCTCAAGGGCCGTGCGTACAAACAGTACAAAGTAAAAAGTAAAATGGTAAAATAGTAAAATACACAGCAATCATGAATCAAAAACAGAAAACTTCAATGTAAAACAAAACCAACAACCTTAAAAGGTTAGACAAAAAAACACATTTTTTTTTTTTAAAGCAGGATACATGAAAATTAAAACCTGAACAGAAGAATCAAAACTACGCGTGAATCAACAGGGGTCAGTTATTTGGTTAGGACTGGATGACAGGACAAAACTCTGCCAGCATCATTTGTGTAACAATCGATGTCATACGGGAGATGAAACAAAACTAGTTTGATTAGTTAAGCCAGACAATATCTGAACATTTGCCCTAGATACAAATAATTAGGACAAAATACAAGTAAATATATAAAAATAAAAAATAAATCCTCTTCACCTAGGGCAAATCGTGCCAGCATGTACTGAGAACAACAATCCTCGGGGGCGTCGCAACCAACCAATGGCTGGAGGGTGTTATTTAAACAGCGGGTTTGGGACTCGAAACTGATTGTTTTTAACCCATTTCTCAAAAACTAAATCATGTCAGGTGAACATAATATTTCAAGGGAGTTTTCCAACATGACCATACCAGGAATATGTTATGTGCAAATCTTAAAAAATTATTGTTTTCAATCTATTGTTATGCACACCCTGTTTATAAACTGTTGATGCTTGGATCATCAAAGGCACATGTCACACAATACTTCCTCTAATTTGCGGGGTCTTGAAATATTAGTATTGTTTTCTTCTTGAGTTTGAGGACTGTTCAGACGTTTTTTCCGGGTGATTGATACTTGCATCGACTCCATAAAAGTTGAACTTTTACTTAAAGGTATTATACAGATGGTAAGGAAAAAAAAAAAAAGCAACAGCGCACACTCTTGTTTAATTTCACTCTGAAAGCTGACTCACCTTGCATGAAGTTCAAACTAAAACCACCTCTTCTTAAAAAAATAAAATAAATCCCTCTGAAATAAAGTCAGATTCGAGAAACCGTAACAGAAAGCCTAAACAAATGCAACAGCTGATCTCGGTAGTAACAATCAACAATTGAGGACAATTGTCTTTACATATTTTGTTATTTTATGTAAATGGTTGATCACACAAAACATGATACCTTTATTAAGCTGTTTTCCTATTGTTGTTGTATATTACGGTATATTATTTTTAATCCAAAAGTAGTTTGTCTTCCCTCTGCCCGCTGTACTATCATAGGTGGCTGTTGTAGACGTACCGGCACTGTCTTTACGAGTCTTGAAGACATACGGTCAGGTCATTGCCATGACGTCTGGGGAAACTATTGCGACGTCAACAGAAAGTTTGTTTACCTATTAGAAAAACAGGGTTGCACTATCGTGGAGGAAGGTACCGCCAGTCACCACCGGTGACCTTCACGAGTGGAAGTCGGTAAGTTTGTTTTCATACCGGACATTCCTCGCCCACCCTTGTGCTTTGGTACGTAGCATCGTTGGCTCTCTGCAGGATATATCCCTCTCTCAAGGGACCTTGGACAGTCCAAACATTGTGAATGTCCTTGCATACAACGTGCTGTTTGAATTATTTCACAACCATGCTCAAATTACGCAAGGGACCCCTGCTAAATTGCTGTCGTGTAGAAGGGGCGTTGTGGTCCAGGTCTTCCCTGTGATCTTCACTATATCACCCCTCCATCTTTCTTTGGGCTGCCTCTGGATCTGTCTCCTATACTCCGGGTTGCCATTCGGTGGTTCTTCTTGTCAATCTGTTATTTCTGTCATCATGTCCTGCACATTTCCATTTCATTTTGTTGACATACTTAATGATACCTGTCATTTTGTTGTTGTTGTCTCTGATTGTCTGGTTAGGTGTCCGGTCTCTCGATGTAGTCCCTAGTACTATTCTTTATATTACCCTCTGAGTGGTCATCAGTTAATTATGTATACACTTATTTATTGCCGGAGTTATTGCCCGTTTTAGACATACATACGATATCGTTGGAAGTTCACAAGTTGAGAACGCATCTTTTTCTTCAGCGATACCGGTGTCTCAAACGATTCAACTGTACCTTTAGAAAACAACCATTCTGCTTTTATTCTGTTTAGTACCTTTTCAGTGAGTGAGTCTTGCACTTGGAAGCCTAGTCAATATATACTAGATTTCATTTAAACCTTTCCCTTTAGTTCATTTTAAATGTTATTTGCGAAGAGGTATTGTCATGAATTTTGTCTTTCCTTTGTGCATTTTTAAGTTCACATTGTTTGCATTCTTGGCTTAATTTCATTACAATTTTCATTTCTGCTTGAGAAGCAAAAAAAAAAATTAAACAGCGAACTTATTCAATGTACTAGATAGGAACTCAATTGGAGATAAGACAAGAACAGAATCAGTTTCAGTATTAGATGCAGGAGGAAAACCTCAGAGAATGATTCCAGGGAAAACCCACGCAGTCTCGTAGCGACTGAAAATCCAATCCACGTAGTAGCCCGGCGGGATTCGAACTAAGGCCCTAAAGGTGTAAAGCGAGAAAAGATCAAGATACCATTCGCCAACCCGACCACTGATTGAGCTTTTTAGTTGTCTTTTTTAGACTTTCAGTGGAGCTTGCAAATTACAGCTGTATCATCAGCAAATTGATGTTATAACCCATTCTTCTTCAAACTCTGTCTTTTGGAAATCTCTTCGATTTGACATGACGTAAAGAATTTCATTACACAATGACTGTTGCACTATTACAGTTCATATCCTGTTGGTTCATTTTAACTTTAAGCAGTATTTGGTCATGAATTGTGTCTTTCCGTTGTGCATAGTCTGTGCTTAGGTCTAGGTTTAGACTACAGTGCGCTAAATCATAAAACTATCCTTAAATTTATATTTAAAAGCTTACTTTAGGTAGGTTGAACTACGAGGTGGTCAATAAATATAAAAACATATGTATATACACACACACACACGCACACGAATAGATAAAATAACTTACCTCGTTTAACCAAAATAGAGCCCCATTAGCCCTGATTAACAGCCTCAGTTTACCAACACCCTAAACAAATCCGGGTCGGAATTGACCAGGGTTCCGAGTCCAAGGGGGCCTTACCCGTTGACCCGGAAATGTTTACAAAATAAGTTGTGTACTTTGATTCTGCACCAGTTTGACTCAATTCTTTGTAATTTTGACACATATTTTGGGTCATACTGACAACAGTGTTGTAGTCGAGACCCGTCAGTCCGATCGGGAGACCGACACCGAGACCTGAAGGTCCGAGATCGAGGGGGAGACCGGTCTCGAGACCTACAACACTGACTGACAAGCCCCAATGGAACCCAGAGTCCAAGTCTAACCCTGGAGTTTAGGGAGTGAGCCAGCAGTAGTTTTCTGCGTATATCATTGGTATTCACAGGCGGGTTCTGATGGTGTCGAACAATCCACTTACTTTAATCAAAGAAACTATCGCAATCGAGATAACCAAGCTGGTTTTTGGTAGGTGCTCGGGACGTACATTTTGATGACCCAAAATATGGAATGTGGCACAGAGAGTATGTCAGAAAGATATTTGACTACAGGGCCAAAGCAGATTTGAAGTTTGTTAAAATGTAGGTCTGATAACCAGCAAAGGCAGCCATTTTGAAATGTTTTAATTCGTCCATTAGTCTTTTCTTATCTTTTTCAAAACTCAAATCTGCGATTGCCCTTTGGCCAAACATCTTTCCCCCGACATACCCTGGATGTGTTCCACTTTCCCATTTTTTTTTTTTTTCATTTCATTTTATTTTCATTTATTGATTCTGGTTGTGAAGCCAAGGACTCTCAGAAAAGCGAACTAAATCACTGTACTAGCCAAGAATTCAATGGAGAGGAGACAATGAAGGAAGTTTCAGTTTTAGACGTGGGAGGAAAACCCCAAATAATTATTCCAGGGAAAACCCACGCGATCAGGCAGGGATTGAAAACCCACTCCACGTAGTGCCCCCCGGTGGGATTTGAACCGGGGTCCCAGAGGTGAAAGGCAAGGCAAAATACCACTACACCAACCTGATCGCCCCATTTGAATCACCAAGGGGCACAATTCCCCAACAAATACTTCCCCTAGGGGACTAATTCTGTCCTACTTTGCGGAGTCTTCAAATATTTACTTCTTCTCGACGTTGCAGACTGTTCATGCTTTCAGACGAAAATACACATCCCAATGATCGATACACGGATGAACTCTTGTACTAAATTATTCATTGTTGTTTTTAAAAGGTGTTAATTTTCCATCGGTGATGAAGCATATCTTGGGGGTTTGCTTTTACACTGGTGTGTTTAAAGCAATGCATACACAGGCATATTACTCGGGCGGGTTTCGAACCCAAGACCTGTGCAGCTGCCATTCTCGAGCTGATTATGTTGCCAACAGACCACCGAGATCGCCTGGTATGGCTAGAAGCAGTTCAATTGCTATGTTTTAGCAGCGGGTGCTGTAACAACTTAGTAAATGTTAGACCAAATGTTTTCACCAAGGAAACAGTTTGTCCCCGTCAGTCCCGCGATTAACTCATTCATGGTTGTGATAAATGCACCGTATTCAAGAGTAACTGGAAGACAAACTAGGTCAAGGTCTTGACGTCTGAGAAAAGTATTGCGAAAGCGTCAACTGAGAGTTAATTCACCCAGGAAATCGTTTGATACCGGCACTGACCTTGCTGAGTGGAAATCGGTTGTTTTTCTACCGGACATGAGCCCACCACCAAGGTTTATTCCAAGCGTTAGAAAATGATTTGAAAGGACGTAAAGCATTTTATTTCAAAGACTGCACATCCTTTACAGTTTCACATTCTAAGTTCACATCCTTCAGGGTTTCTCTCCGCTTACACGGTAATTATCGTGACAAAATCCCTGCACGGTGACATGATTTGCTGTATCCTAGTGAACTGAATGATATCAATTTTACACTAAAGTATTCGTTTATAAAAGGCATCTGTATCCAACAGTCATAAGGAACACTCACTTTTTGCACCAATCATCTGGAAGTTATTTTTCTTCTGATGAAGGTCTATGAATATTAATCATTAAAATATAAATGAAACATTTTTTACTGCTGGTAACTTTACAACGAATTTGGCTTTTAGTTCAATATACCAGTATACATGTAGTTGTATGATAGTTTTGTTGTTGCTGCACCAACACTGCATGGTGGAGCCATCTTGTACTACTTTTGAACCAATGTGATTAATCCTAGGCTACAAGGAAAACTGTAGCCCGGGGATGTCAGAATCAGTGTTTACTGTTGCTAATGCACACAGGGAACAAGACGACGATGGTCAAGGCATAACAGAGACCTAATGACTTCAATAAGATCAGTTTCACTCATGAATGGTTGTGGTTGACGCGCCCGTCTTCAAGAGTAACTTGACTCGCCTCTTAGGAGATTGTTTGGTACCACCACGGAGGAAGGTACCGCCAGTCACCACCAGTAACCTTCCTAAGTGGAACTCACTGAGTTTGCTTTTCAGTCCGCCCGGACGTGACTTTCAATTTCCCAAGGCATACTTTATCAATGGCAAATTATTTCACAAACACAAAAAAAAAAGGAGGGTTTTACGGTCACAAGGACGTCTGTGTCGTGAACATTTACAACTGTAAATCTGTCAATCAGTGTGTAGAGACACGTGCTTCTCGTCTGTCTTGGCCGTAGTGTAAAATACATTATTTTGCACAAATTTATTTTTTTATATATCACCAAAACTTTGAAACGATTTAACGCAAACATGGATATATAGGTGTCGATAATGAAATTAAACAGTTGTGTGTCTCATGTAAATTAAGTTTAATTCATGTTATATTAGTTTGTTTCAACCAAAATCCAGGAAGGGTTGTACATTTGACATTAAACACGGTAGGGAGTTCACCTATCGCGGGTTTTAATTCTGTTGACAAGGGCCGACTACCCCCCCCCTCCCCGGGGTTGGTAGCAAAACAAATAATTAAATATATCATAAATCATAAGATATACTTGCCGTATAACAAAATATCTGCCCGGACATGCGCCTATCAATAATATGTTATACTTGGTTCGTTAATCGGAGCAGCCCAGGGCGCGGGCGGAAGGACCTTCATACTTCATACTTTTTTTAATAACTACAACATGTGGGGATCAATTCCGCTGATTTATTTTTTTTTTAAATTTATTTTTTAGTGGGTAAACTCAAGAGATTGACAAATAGTGTGGGGTGGCAGATTAGTCTTTATGGACCTATAATGTGCACGAAATAAATCCTGGGGTGCGGACTTCGAAATGTTCTTCTTTTTGAAAAATTAGCAGTGAACCAATGTGTTAATTTTCAGAATGCTTCAATCTTTAGTGCGTGGGTCCAGGGAACATCTATCCATCTGTTCAGACCATTAGAACAAGAATTGCACAGTTATTTACCCGTAATACAATCTGCTTTCCGATCGCGCCCAGAAAGTGGGTCCAGCATGTAATTTTTTTCCCGTGGATTTACGGAGGGATAAAAGCCTGCACCGAAAGATGTGCACAGTGAAATGCAAACCTTGCAGAGGGCTGCTGTCAGCACATGCTGATGTGTTTTAACGTTTCCATTGTATGTCCACATTAAATTGTTAGCTCACAGTCATAACATGCCATCATCATATCCAAAGCTGGACTATGCCACACGTCACATAGGGGGTGTCAATCTACATAGAACAGCGACTTGGTTACGAAGGTGGCAGGACAAAGCTCTGCCAGCTCATGGTTGAGAGAACCACATTATATAAAACTAAACTACAATTATCTCATTTTGTTTTACACTTACTTTTTTATGGTCATTATATTGTGTAAATAATTCTGTTATTACGTCACAGCGCTTAAAAACCCTGTATTAAGCGCTATATAAATACAAGCCATTCTTATTATTACTATTATTAAAGCAAACAAACAAGCTGAAACTAACCCAGGCAGTACCTGGATATGTAAACATGTAAACATGTAAACATAGATACAGTGATTTCATTGGAGAAACGAGTAGAGACGATAAGCTTTCCAAGCAGGGTCCTGCCAGCTGCTCAAGGCTGGTAGCTGGCGTCACTCACGAGCCTCGAAGTGTGACGTCAGTGTTCAGGCTAAACAAACTCCACCTTCCCATGGGAAAAAGCATGTAAGCATGTGCTGACAGTGTAACAAGTTGAGGGCGTTTAATCAAACATCTCCCTCGCTGGAGGGTAAGCCCATGCGTAGCCTGAACATCTGACGGCGGGGTCTCACTCCGAGGCTCGAGAAATAACGCAAGACCAGCCATGAGCACCTGACAGGATCCTGCCAGATGTTATGCACGCACAATAGCAGACGATCGAAAGAACAGATAACTGCTGGTGTGCAGCTGACAAACTACGTCACTTCGGAGCAGACCAATCGTAACGCATACATTTAAAGCTTACATCACTTCAAGTTTATCCACTGATTATTTGGCCTAAAGACTAGCGCCTGTCTTCCTTGTGGATAAGGACAGGGGACCAGTCTAGCCAACGCGTACCGAAGAACTTGAAAACAATTTGATCTAAAATACTCCTCTAGATTACTGCAATTATTCTGCCCTCACTACATGTTTTATGTAGCTATGCAGAGGTAAACACAGGTTCCAAATGTAGACAGACAGAAATTGACCTTCTTTCTTCAATCGTTTTAATGGAAACAATGTGAAACTGTAAATAAACAAATACAGGGTAGAGGGTTATATAAGAACAAATTGGGTGCAAAGGGAATACAATATCCAAAATGGACGGCAAAAGTAAGACGAATACTTAGAAATCCTTCCAAGAACCATACTTGAAGTGCACCGTAACCCAGTCATGACATGATAAACGTAAATACATGTAAAATTTGCAAGTCATGTAAAGGTACATGAGGTCAAGTAAACATACATGACAAACCCCTATTTCGATAATAACCCAGACTCAAGGAAGGCAATCAATGAGCTAGCAATGACATAAAAAATATTTAGAAAATACGGAATAAAGGAAACTTACAGGTAGTGCTTTGAAAGGGGCAAACAAAGCAAGCAATATCAAGGCAAAACTGCTCTTCTGAAAGAAACGTTTTACTAATGTGATTGTGAGTCACAAGGATTGCAAAAGGGTGCGTGTAGCAATCAACAAAAGAGGGCACCAGATAAGTAAACCAGGGGGCCAACAGTCTCGAGGCCAGAACAGTAAAAGTGCACGGTTGCACAACGACGAGCTTTTAACCAGGAAAGGGCGGTTGTCTAAAATCACATTGTATAACTTGTTTGGCTTTGTGCGTCCAGCTCTACAAGGGACGTCTAAGTTTGTTCAGGTATCAACTGATTCCTGAAACTGCAGCTATGTTTCCCAAAGGCACCGTGACAGCGGCAGTCACACCGGCCGAGAAGCCACCGGTCACCGCCCAGAAAGATTCGACTGTGGTGTACATGGTCGACATTGCAGATCTACAGGTTAGATACATTCACATACACTTTTTTCCTTCTGATAGTTCTGCAACTTTTTGGGTGACACACTCCACTCATGCGCCTGTTGCAATTATTGGGAATGCCTCAAAAGTGTGTGACCTTCCACGGGAGACTGCACCACAATGCGTTAAACCACAAAACTCTCAAAAAAAATTTTTTTCAAAGGTAACTTGACAAAGTTCATCGAATTAAACTATTTGTTTTTACTTTAGGAGAAAAGCGACTGATGGTCTGTTCATGGGCTCCCTCGGTCCACGAAACACTCGTTCTAACATCCAAAGTACTGCACGGCCTGTATAGCCTCATCGTTAGCCTCATGCATATCGTTCAGCAACATCAACCGCCTCGAAATCGTTGGTTTTCCTTGTGTCGCCTACAACTTAATGCACAATGCACGCATGCATTAACCGAGTGGTTAAGAGCACCGGACGGGTCCCGGTCGTAATGGCACTTGTGTCCTTGAGCAATATACTTTACCGTAGTTGCTTATAGTCGTTTAGATGGGACATTAAGCCGTATGTCCAGTGCACTAGGATTGATAGGATTAAAAGTGCATGTAATTGTAAAAGAACCCAGACAACTTATCGTTTTTTTTTTAATGTTTTTATGAGATATCGCCTAACCTCACCAAGCCAGACGACTACTTCACAGTGAGGGCTACGCTTATTTTTTTTGTGGGAACGTTACCACCTACTCCTGGGGCTGAACAGGGTTACCCCCTTCACAGGATGTTTACTTTCCGAGTTTTTTTTTAAAGGAAATCTTGGACATTCTTTAATGGTGGAAACAAAAATCCACAGGCAAATCTCTCAGATGGGATTCGAACCCACGAACTGTGCACTGCTAGAGCAGATGTCATACCACTCTATCTAGCTATAGCCTAGTGGCTAGATGCAGCTCGAATTCTATGTTTTAGCTGAGGTTACCGCAGCTATTTAATAGATAGAAAATGTTGTATCGGGGATAAAGAATATAATTTGATGTTTACCCTTACACCGGTTTGTATTAGCACTGTACACTAAGTACTTTCCAAGTTCTGCTAGCCATATCCCTACGATAGAGCATTGCGCCGTAGTTGTAAGGTTCTATTTCAGGGCATCATTCCTGCATTTAAAATTGTAAAAGTTTACTTTTTTTAGCCACTGTGCTGTTCGTGAGTTTTCCATTCCACGCGGCCACTATATAGTTACTTCACAATGGTACACTTCAAAAATGGGGTATACATATATGCGACAGCACCCATTGTGTTAGTTTTAACACCCCAGTTTTTGCAGTGTGTATAATGCGAGTTTCTTCGGCACATAGGCGGAGTATTTCATCTTGTGTTTATTTACTTATTTATCAGATAAGTAATGTATAATCTATTAGGGCCTGTATATTTTGAATCATTATTGTACCTCATTACTAATTTTCACCAACTTGAACAACGAGCTTTGATGACGTAGGGCGTAATACGATTACCACTTGTTGTTGAGACCCCTTTGCTAGTATTCTGCCCTCTATCTGACCTCCACTTCGAAAGGAATGTAAGGACGCCCCTCTGGTTTTCAAGTTTCGATGGCTACCCCAAGGGGGTAAGCCTTGGTACAAGACGTACATACACTAGCACGTCTGTACAGTTCAAAGGTAGTTCATAGCAATGGTTACATCTATGGTTACACACAATTATTTTTTAAAGTTCATATCAGTTCAGTAAAGTTGTTGCACCAAGACTAAATGAGGAGGAGGGGAAATGTCTTTAAATGAACAAACAAATGGGAACAAGTTTTTTTTCTCGTGTTTTCAACATTAGCAAAGGCGCAATCTTGTGCTGTCCTGACAATACCGTTTATTAATGTGCACTGTCTAGCTCAGCGTGCGTTAAATTCCCGATCAAGTTGACCTGCGTGAGTTCCGTCAACCTCCACGGTTGATCAGGTGCATTGATCGTGAGACAGCCTCAATACCAACTTCTCTGTTGGCACATGTAAATGTACATGTGCATGCAGTATTTTCATCACATTCCGGTTTTGTGTATTCTCATAAAACTACTGTCACAATGAGAATCATACCAGCCACATATACCCACTGTCGCCGGATCCTTTGGGCCTTTTGTTATTGCCAAACTTGTCACGTACAGATTCAAAACCAACGTTGGCTTTTGGTGGCCCTTTTACCTTATTTTGCCTCAGAATGGGGCTCGTACGTGATATTCCCTCCTAGCTGCACACAGTGAACGATCTCTGGATCCCAGCTGTTGTTGAGCTGTCCCGACTGTAACACTCAAACTGGGTTCGGTCACAACTATAGTTGGGACGATTCTAAACTTGAAACAAAACAACCGTGTGTGGTTTTATAGTTTGGAGTTCTCATAGAGTTACATCCGGTTTTCATTTTTCGTCGTGTGTGTGTATTCTTTGCGTACAGCTAGCTCTGACTTTGTTAGCGTGTCTCGCAAATAACTTGACCAACAAGTTGGCATGTTAAATTTCGAATAAATTGCTGAAGTCTTAAGTAGCAAGTATCGTCGTGTGCCCGATAAAAAGGCGTAAGACTCTATAAATCCTTACGCCCATTTACCGGGCACACAAAGTACTGTTTTTCGGTAATGAAAGGACGTACGCAACAAAATGGCTCCTCTGACAAAAATTATGGTGTAAATGTTACATTTTTGTTGCTGGAATTACCCCAAAGACATGTTTTCTCATTCCCATGTAGATTTTAACACAGTGTAATGATTTATGAATGGCAGAAAACCGATCAAACTTTCGCGCTCAGATTTCTTGAAACACAATTTTGCACATTAATTGCTTACGTCCTTTTACCAGGAACTTTTCGTTTCGTCCTTTTACCGGGCACACAACGGTATGTTCCCGAACCATGCTGTGACGACACCGATCGCCATTCCAGACGAGAAAACACCCCTAAAGATGACGACAGTGGGACAGAAACACACCGTGGGTTTCGTATTAGACAACACACTGATAAAACCAAATCGGTGATATGTAAATCACCACGATTGTACTTTCAACATCTTAAGCGAAATCATCAAGTAATGTCTTGCTAATCCTTATTAGCATATTTTTACATAAATGTTTATGTTTACACCCCCATGACATTTCCTTTACACCCCTAAAGACTACCGTTCTTCACCCATACTCCCACTATTTTATGTAGGTATACTCATCTTTACGGGGCAGCACACTCTAAGAACTAGGGTCATTGACTCGGTTCTGTGTCCAAGAGGGCCTGACCCATTTTCGGGTAAGGCTGACCGGCAGAGAGTGCTTAACATTTCGTTTTAAACTCAAATTCTACTTAATTTTGACCTATGACCCAGATTCTGTGCTTTGGTTATTTTGCCTTTAGTTCTAAGTTCAACGCTTGTTTCCGTCGGTCCTTTATAAATGGGAGACGGATCCCAAATTGAAGATTATACTCAACCGTCAGAATCCCTAATTGTTATTTCACACACGGCGATGCGACCAAACATGCGTTGGTACGCTCATTACGAGGATCACAATCTTTCTGGCAGATCCTGCTTTTGTCAGATAGTGAGTATCTCACAACTGAACACAGCACCGAACTAGGGTAACATTTTAGGGGGTGCACAATTTTATTTTGGAGGGGAACTTCTGGCCAAGTTTCCGTTTGCCCCTTTCCACTTTAAACATGCCCCTTTTCAACCCTGATTTCTTTTCTTTAAAAGATCATCTGGCGTGAGTGTAAAAATAAATATGCATTGCCTGCGTTTTAGTGGAAACATCGTTTTAAAACCATCGAAATGATCACAAGAAGCGTATAACATATAAATTTTGCTCTGAAAATTTCCTATTCAAAAGTCAAGATCAAATCGGGGGGGGGGGGGGGACATCCAGGAAGTTCGAACATCAGTAGGGGAGGGACGTGCAACCACCCGCCGCCCTAGTCCCCCTGCCACTGACTGAACAGAAATTTATCATGAGTATAGTTTGTTCTAAATGATGTTAAATTAATTGTTTGAATAATATTGGTCGAAACATAACAAACATGAAACGTGTACTCGGCAGTGTTGCGCCTCCAATCGGGGGGGGGGGTTGGCAGGCAAGGTGGGGAGGTTATTTGCAAGCGTTCTGAGAGGGGAAGCCCGCCCCTTTGCCCCACCCCTGCCCCACCCCTGCCCCACCCCTGCCCCACCCCCGCTCCTAGGGAGGAGGACATCGAGAGAACCACCATATTGAACCCTGCCTACCAACACACACATCAATGTATTAAGCTAGACCGTAGACATGTATAGAAATGTCAAATAAAAGTGATTTATGTTTTCGAAGGTTTCCTGAGAAGGCATCAACATAGCAAAACAATGTTTTTCTGTAAGGAGTACGGGGGGGGGGGGTTGGTTCAACAACACTTTTGGAACTTCATAAGTGACACGTGACTAATACTAAGACTATCCCTTGAAGGTGCTGATCCATCAAATCAATCAAAATAGTGATCTAGCAAGCAACAACACTGGATGAAAATTACTCTTGCAAATTACAATTTAAGTAAGTTGGGCAGCTGTTCGCGAGTACGTTTTTAGCAGCGCAGAAATAACATAATCGTCAAAGTAGTTGAAACTTTTGGGACGCTCTGTCGCAGCAGACTTACTAGGCAAACCCATTTTTCTCGGTAATGTGCGCATGCTCAGCACCGCGTAAACAGTTAACACTTTACGTGGTATTAGTCTGCTGCCACCTAGCGTTCCAAAGTTTACCAATAGCGTCAATCATGTGAATCTCAATTAAACTCTTCCTATGAAGTTTCTTTCTTTTGAAATTTGTTCCAGGTTGATGTTGAGAAAGATAGAAAATGGAGAATCAAACGAGCTTCCATCTGCGCGTGCGTCTTCCTTCTGACGGTTCTGATCTTGGTCGCTGGTACCCTTGGAGCCATCGCTATTTTGTCAGTACACAACAATAGACTGCCGACCAGCGAGCCGGAGCCATCCATCCATGAGTCTGTTGTGGGTAACCTCCTCCCAACTCATCTTCCCAAATCAACGAAACAAGTCCAGACCAATGACGGCGGACTGTGGCTTGCCGAGCCCGCGACCCCTGACCTTCTCAACCTAGATTACGTCACGGCCGTCAATGATGCCAAGTCAGGTATTGTATCAGCACCACTTGCGCCCTCAAGCTTCAGTAGTTCCAGTCAAGATTACTCTTCATCATCAGAAGGAAATGACTATTACCGGGGTGGTAGGAACTGGGTGAGCTCGTCTTTTCCTTACCAGGGGTACTACATGCGTGGAGGTGTCGGCATCCCACCTTGGGAACAGAGCGACTCCACATCCATGAATGATCCATCCACTGCGGGTACCAGTCGCCCGTCTGAGGCGTCAGGAGATGACGCTCAGTTGTCGGGAGATGGCGCCCTTTCAGATCAATATGGGGACGAGTGGAATGGATTGGGTGGCGATGTAATCAGTGAAGAATATTATGATTAATGTTTCCCCCGTAAACGTTGTCCGTTGCGTTTTAACTAAATACCGCGTGGTGGCGCATTTCCCCTTCACCAACAATTTGGAAACTGTCTTCCTATTGAAGTCTCTTTGTCTCAAGCGAAGACCATGTACATATACGTTTTATGGTAAATCTTATATACTTTAGTACTTATCAACTGGTTGTGGGAAAGGCCGGAGATTTGTGCTCCTGACAAAATGACAAAATTTGCTCAATAATACACGTGTCATTCCGGAGGCATCCAGTTTGTTATCAGCCTCTTACAAAGATTTTAAACATTGTAACAAAAGCTTCAGGCTCCAATTTTATGCTGACCTGAAAAGGAGAACCCAACTTGTAGAAAAAAAGGGCTAATGGGAGACCTTTCCAGCTCAAAACTCTGTCCATATTAATCATTCCCGATATGTGGCAGAGGGTGTTCCCCGCCTCCCCTAAATATGTTCGTACTTTAATTAACACGCTCTTTACAGAAGTACCTGATCACGTACCTCGAAGAATTCCCAGAACACAATGAAGACACCATGGGGGGGGGGGTTAAACCATGTCACATGTCTACCGCCGAATGATACACTGAGTCAATCAGTCACGAGAAGACGTAATCACAATTATATTGGCGTTGAGAGACCCTACCTGAATATGATGCACGAGCGGCATCCAGTGGGTAGCAGCAGTTATTAAAAAAAAAATTCAAAACAGAGTGTGTACAATTTTAAATGGTAGAGATACCTACGAAGAAGCATTTGCAGTTCTTAACCACAACAACAGAACGAAACGAGAAGCTGTGCATGATATTCGTCAAGCCCCTGTTTTCTTCTGCATCTCGGTTCCGCCAAGTTGAAAAGGTGTTTGGGACAGACAATTTATGTATACTCGGTCGAAATCTCACCACCAATAAAAAATTATGCTAAACCAACCTTTATTTATTTATTTTTTTGAAATATCAAGTTTGTTTTTCCATGTTTAGTAATTGTTTTTACACTGAGTATATATTTTTGTATTTGCTGCGTGGGTTTTTATTGATATTTCGTTATTGAGACTTTCTTGGTTTTAATATACTATTATCATGTTGTTGTTAGTTAAAGTCTTAATCCTCCCTTTTTAGAATGTAACTTTTAACATTAGTTTAAAAAGTGTAACATTGTTTTAATTCAGCCTCTGTGCTGCAATGGAAGTTTTTAATAAATCATTATATCTATATATCTGTCTATCTATCTATCTGTTACAACAGCTACTCTGTACACATCCTCATAGTGCATATCCCATCGGTTATGCTGTATGCTGACTGGGTGTGTTTGGCTATTTTGCAAACATACTTGTCATGTTAGAACTCGATTGTTGCTAAAGGAAAACTTAGAAAAAAACACCAGTTATTTTTATGGTGCGTTCAATTGACCCAGTTCACCCAACAATGTCGCTACAATTAATCTCGGTTGCGCCATTTTATAAATCAGTTTTCCCGTTTGATCATGATGTGCAGTATTTAGTCACTGGGGTTTTGGGGAAAGAAAGAATAATAACTAGACCTAGACCAACTTAAGGCCGACGTGCACGTGTTTCCATCGCTCACCTGAATTTAGGCGTGCAATTTGACTCTCCAAATGGCAGCCCATGGGCACAAAGTAGCCCCGTGTGACATCAGTGCAAGGGGTCAAAGTATTGACCCATACGTCACTTGACGTCACACGATATCATTGACGTCACATGCGGCTGCAAACTTCGCACGGTCTGCCATTTTTGGACTTCAACTACATGCATTACGTTCAGCGTGAAACGCCCATGCGTCACCTAAAATACACACTATCACAGCAGCAACACATGGATGGGGAAACTGACCCTCGAAACGGCGCAACCAAGATTTATTGTTGTGATGACGTCAAGTAAATCGGTTAGTATTTCGTTTTAAGTATTTGACCCTGGTCACTTCTTTATGTTTACGATATTTTTTTGTATCAACAATTTGTGGTATCATTTAATGTAGCCCTTTTGTTTAAATCTATATGTAGCTTTTTTGTGTGTAAATATATCGTTAAAATACTTATTCCCGTGTGTTTGAAACATGCCTCCCCCCAAAAAAATCGAAAAAAAACCATCCCGCAACGGTTAGTTTTGGTTGGTGCAACAAACTTAGAAATTAATGTGCTTTCAAGCCTAAAATTGTGCGTGGTTTTTCCCTGTTTTCATCTGACTCTCCCAACGGATTCAACCCAACTGTTAGTTTGGTTGATCACACAAAACATGAACACTGTCTCTACTAGATTGTCAACTCTATCAAATCAATCCTGCATGATGCCTTTAAATAAGTACTAATTATACGTGTTTTGCGTCATATACCATCATTCTAGGTCTACTTTAAAATATCCAGCTGAAGAAGTTATCACGTGTTAGAGATATTGTAGATTGCGCCACATTACTTTCATCAGTTGCCAGGTGTGGCAGAAAAATGATGTCCCTCAACAGAGTATTGTATAGAAATTTCGTCTGATAGCGCCCTCTTTTGAACCATTTTTCTTCAGCCAAAGTAAATTATTTACAGTGTGGGGACACGCACCCCGGGGGGGGGGGGGGACAAATTCCACTCTAAAAACCGGCACCTCGTGAACCACCTGCTTGAAATCAAGCACTGATGCAGTTGTACGCATAGATACCGTCAGAGCATCGGAAACCATCGGGGCATTGTGCATCGGAGCAATCGTCATCATCTATACAAGACCGAAAAAGATGTTCAAATTTAAAATTAAAACCGATTAGTGCTACCAAAAAGAAGAATAGTGCATATGAAATTTGACTCAGCGCCCTCTTTTGTCCAATCAAGTTCACAATGGCTGACTGTGACTGTTCCCACTTCATGCTCGATATGGGGCATGTGT
>CM021537.1:4623972-4639961 GCA_010994315.2 Pisaster ochraceus | reverse complement strand
GTATCAACAACACCTGCTGTACACTCCAAAAGGAACTTTTGCGACGGCAAAAAGGTCACTCTCGATGCACTTTTGATTGAATACCATGGACATTCAGGAATGAACAAAACAAAAATAATAATGATAGATTTATAAACAAATATTAGTAAAAACAATATGAATAAAATAGTATTAAAAAAAAAAAAAAAAAACGTAAAAAAATATAAAGACGCATTTGCAAAGAAACGTCAAAGATGTCGGTATTTACGTTTTTTTAAACATCGTCTTAACGCCGGGTTGGAGAATGAGTGCAGCACAAAACTGCAATTGACATAGGAGCCCCCTTTTATTTTTATTTGGTGAATTATTCTGACCTTTGCCCTCTACATACAGGATATCATCGAGAACAATGCACTCCAGTTGGACTGGGATTTTAAGAGTTCGCTTCTCATCGACGCCATCAAGGTAAATAAATAAGTGCAGCAGTGGAATCCAAGACGATACTTAGCAGTAAGGTTATACGCTACAACATAAAAACATAAGTATCGCACACAACCTTCCAGTTTGTGGGGTCCTGCTTTGTTTCCCTTTTCTAAATAATTGTCCTTTTGGGGTACAGGTTGAACAAAAATCCATTACAGGGTCCATTGTTTCATTGTGTTAAAGAGCCAACTCTAGTAAAATCACCCAACTGTGTGTTTCATACACCTTGTGGAAAATCCTTTGTTCTGTGCGCTTAAAATAAAACATGGGCGCAACTGGAAATCAGTGAAACAGCTGCTGCGAATTCGGGCGCTGATCGCGTTTACAGGGAATCTTTGTAATTTCAAAAAGAAAACATGAGTTCTGCCTGTTTGCTCACACATCTAGTGAAATTCAATGGCTGTTTTAAAAAGTGTTCATTGTTGTGCAAAATAGAACTATACGCGCCCTATAAATTTGCCTCTTATTTGCCAAGTATGACCCAGAAGAGCTATGCACTGGCTTTATTTCATGTGCCATATCAACTCCGTACACTTGACTCCTTACAGTTCTTCAAAAGTGAGCTATAGACCAATCTTTTTGAATATGCTTACTTAAAGCCCATTGCAAAGTACTTGTCATCTGTCCATGACATTCTGTGAACACCTTTGTCTTATTTTTTTTCCTTCACTTTGCAAAGCGCTTTGAAATAGGCAACTAGATGATGGCGCTCTGCAAATGCATGATGATTGATTGATAATGTTCAGTGTAATATATAAGCCATGGTACTTTTCAAGACTTGTCTTTTCCGTCACTGCAGGGATTAAGCTTTCTCCATAGCCGCAGCGAGATCGGTGTTCACGGCAGAATGTGTTCCCCAAACTGTGTGGTTGACAGCCGTTTCGTTGTGAAACTTACCGACTTCGGTTTACACACGCACAGGGATCCGTCCCTACCTGACATCACAGCTGACCTCAAACGGCTGACACGTAAGAACGTAAACACTCTAAACACTTCCGGGTCCCGAGCGGGCTGACTCATTTCAGGGTCAGTATATCCCGGAATATGTGTCAAAATGGTAATAAGAGGGATCAAAGTTTCACATAATCTGAGTAAAAATCCCCACTGTTTACCTTTTCGGGGTCATTCTGACCTGGGATGTGGGTCAGGCCTACTGCGATCCGGGTTGGTTCTAACCTCTGATGTTTCAGATTGTAGGAAAATATTACACAAGGAGTAATACCTCCACCTAAACACAGCTACTCCAAAATCAATAAGAGAGAAGGTCCCATCAATATTGACATCCGCCCCCTCCCCCCGCTCGATTGAAAATCACAGAGTAAAATCTCCCTGGTCAGAATTGACGTGGATTCCAGGTCTCTGGGTCCTGACCCTAGTCTAGTTAAAACTTGACCGGAAATTCTGACTCTGGAATTGTTGTCTAAAATAGGGTTTGTAAAAACATCGGACTTGGAACCGGGGCAATTATTAATCTGGAATTGTTCTCTTTAAGAGCGTGTGTAAAGAGAAAACTATAAAAAAGATGCAAATTAGAAAACCTGCCTGGTTGCCAAAGTAGTTGCACTTTAAGTTTACCTTATCAGATACTACACTGTACATCTGTTCACTGTTGTACAAGGAATGCTGTGGAAGGCTCCTGAACTTCTGAAGGACCCGACCAAAGGCCCGACAAAAGAGGGCGACATTTACGCAGTTGCCATCATCATGCAGGAGGTCATCATGAGGGGCGTACCATTCGAATACGAGAGCAAGAATAACGTGGATGTCAAAAGTAGGTTTTGTTTTATTTCCCGCTTCCTCCATTTTGAAGACGAAGGAAAGTAGCAAACTGAAAACTCATTTTTACAAAGCTCACAAGAACCAAATCCAAAGAAATATACCTTCCAAAATGTTGTCATACTCTTGGAAAAATCTTTTTGAATCCCCGTAAATGTTTTATTTGATTGTTTTAACAGCCATAATCGAATTAGGTCAAAAGACAACGTGCGTAACGATATTACAGACATTAAACTTGTTACAACGTAATCATTGAATATAATGACCATTGAAGTTGTTAAAATGACCATTACATGTGGTGTGATACTTGACACTACAGAGTGTGATATCAGTTATGTAAAAATGGAAAAGAACAAATATAAATACATAAAACTCCTATGGTATTCACATCCCTTCAAATGTTTCGTGAATTTTAAAAGAAGGATGCTCACTCTTTAAAACTCTTTACATTTGAATGTATCGATAGACTCGAATATTATGTCGTGTTGCAACTTGTATCCACTCTTACTATGTATGTTTGTTTATGCTGATTTTCATTTATCTTTGTTGTTTAAATAATGTGTTTCTCTTATTGTGTTTTATGTGAAATTTTTTCGCAATTAAAATTACACCCATTAAAAAGCACAGGTTTTTGTTGCCAAATACAACACACAATTTATTAATGTCAAAGTATTAACACGCATGCAAAAAGAACGAGAAAAAAAAACCCTATTTCAGCCGAAATAAAGTTTAAATGTTTTGACAGTGCGCACTACGCCGACTGCAGCACAATAGGTTTTCACCATCTATCCCCACATCCTGAACAAGAAGTTGAACAAGCTCATCAACCTATCCCAGCGGTCTTGTATAAGACCGGCTGGGCCAAGTGAAGGGTGGGATGGGCTTCAACCTCCCTGCCCCACTAATGCTCTTATTGTTCAATTCTTTCAGCAATCCTTGAGAAGGTTGCCTCGAACTCACCCTTCAGACCGTACGTACCAAGGGATGCCTGTCCGCCTGAAATGCACGCCGTCATGTCGAGGTGCTGGCACCAGGACCCCGCGGAGCGGCCCACGGCGCTTGAGTTACTGATGACCATGAAGAAAAATTGCAAGTTCGTACTTTCCCCGTTCATCCCTTTCATTCGCAGTATAAGAAAACAGCTTCAACTGCGACGCGTTTTGGCTAAACAGACCAAAAACACACCGGTTTTAATCTCGTCGGGGCACTGTGCAGCCTGGGTTTACGGAGTGCGTGATGGGTTTCCCTGGAAAATTGTTCTGTGGTTTTGCTCCAACATCTAAAACTTTTGTATCTTCTCTCCATGGGGTTCTTGGCTGGTAAAGTGATTAAGTTTTTGTTTTCTGAGGATCCTTGGCTTTACAGTAAGAATAAATATATGAAATGAAATGGACATTAGACAATGGGGGACTTTTGGGTCTCTAGGTGGCAGCAGACTTTCCATTGTTGTCGGTAATGTGCACATGCTCGAAACTACGTGAACAATGGAAACTTAGGTAAGTCTGCTGCCACCTAGCGTTCCAAAGTCTCCCATTTGGCTAACGTTGAACGTATTATTATTTTTTTTTTTTTCACACCGGCTGTAGTCGATGGATACAACAGGTTTTGATCATTGCGACATATTATCGATTCCTATATGTACAGGAATGTGTCAGGGGGTATCATGGACAACCTGCTGTCTCGTATGGAATTTTACGCCAGTAACCTGGAAGCCCTCGTGGAGGAAAAAACCTCTGCCTTTCTTGAGGAGAAAAAACGAGCTGAAACGCTTCTCTATGAGGTCTTGCCCAAGTAAGTGTGCCTCAGAGGTGTTCACTACGGCTGAATGAAGCCATGTGGCAAGTTTTGTATAGGCTGGGTATGGTAGCTGTTTTCTACAGCCTAAGAAACAAAGCCCTTTTGAACTGAGCCCGTCGTAGATATATGTAATTTTCCATTATAGGATATCAAAGATGTTCAACTCGCTATGGGCTTTGCAACTAGGAAAAACAATGAACTACATAACTCCCGCCTCCTGCAGAAGGACACTTGGCTGAAAACTGAATAAATTTTTGGATAATGGTTTTATAACTTCTCTTATAGGTATGTTGCTGATCAACTAAAAGGAGGGTTTGCAGTGCAGCCTGAGAGCTACGACAATGTGACCATCTTCTTCAGTGACATTGTCGGCTTCACTGAACTGTCATCTGAAAGCACACCGATGCAGGTGCAAAACCAATTTCAAATGTATTGTATTTTATAGGGAAATGGCTCTGTTTTAATTGTACAGTAACTTAAATGTTATTGCAAACATTATTACAAGAACAATTCCTTTCGCCCGTCTGTCTTGTCGTGTATTTCATTCTCGACTCATGCAACCTGGTCTTGCCACAGCTTTACAATGCTTCATTATTATTAATCAATTTACTTACCTGTTAAGCATATTTTTGTTTCGACTTGAGTCCATGTTATCCACAGCGAATGTAACCCTGTGCTGTGAAAGAAAATGCTTTTGAATTGAAAAAAATGTATATATAAAAATCTTAAAATAGTACACTCTTCAAACTTGGACCCGGATCCCAAGTCCAAAGGTGTCTTAACCGTTCCTTGGTCAATCAGGCTGACTTTGAAACTGAAAAAAAAACTATGTATTTTTTCTGTCAGTTAGACCTTGTTTTTTTAGTTTGTGTAATACATATTCCTAGTCTTACTGACCCAGAACTGGGTCTGAGTGTTTATATAATTGTAGACAAAGAGTAAATAATCAATTATTTTTCAGTAAATCGATTTGCTTTTGATCGACACACGCTTCTCTGCCTTTTGAAAACGTCAACATTACTTAAATTAAAGTTTGAGGGTACAATAGACTCCAGTACAGGATTTACTTCACGTACGGCATGCTCCCATAATTCATTTAAAATCTGACGTTAACCCTTATTTCAATGTAGAGTATCCACCAGATATTAAATTTATTGTTTATGTTTCTTCAAGGTGGTGACTTTGTTAAATGATTTATACACAGTCTTCGATGAGACCATCGACAACTTTGACGTGTATAAGGTAAGACTATTTACTAATGTACACTCACAAAAGTTCCCTGGTTAGAATTGACCCGAATTGCGGGCCCCAGGGGGACCTGACCCATTTCTGGGTCAGGCTGACCAAGAAAGTGGGATTTTAAATCGGATTCTGCGTCATTTTGAAACTTCTCTAATGTAATTGTGTTTGCAAAAATAATTGTTATTTTAACACCCTGTGGTGTTATTCGACTTGTTTTTTTTCCCCTGGTATATGTATGTGACAACACCCGAGGTGTCAATGTCAACACCTAGTTTCTGCAGTGTAAGAAACAATGTTTACAGGAAGCACTGTTGAGATCGGGCCCAGTGGTCAGTCCATCCAAAACAGTACAGTGGCATTTTCACTACAATTCTTTTTTTTGGTATAGTTAATATATTTACCTAATATCATTATTATTACTTTATTTTATGGTGCCCCCCCCCTTTTCCCTACAATGTCTCCACGATGTCAATTTCTGACGGGTACGTTAGGTCGAAACCATCGGAGATGCTTACATGGTGGTGTCCGGTCTCCCGATACGCAACGGAAATAACCATGCCAAGGAGATTGCCAACATGGCGCTGGCATTGCTAGGGGCAGTGGGGTCATTCAAGGTCAGACACCGACCCGAGTGGAAGCTCCGACTCCGGGCTGGGGTACACACAGGTAAATGAGGTTATTATTTTACTGAACATTGAAATCGGGAAGGGGGGCAGCCCGAAGAAAGGAACAACAAGTCATGTGACGCTAGCTTCAGTTTTTGACGACGACATCAATTACACACAAATTGTTCAAAAGCAGATGCGACTTTAATATCTTAATATTTAAATCATTGTCTTGGGATTAGTATGATATTGTTTGAAAACGTATATTATGCTGTCCAAAACAGTTCTTTTGCAAACAAGGAAGCTGGTGGTCTTAGTTAGCTTCGCTAGTTTTCTTTTTTTTCACAAGAGGGCGCAATATTGATTGGCTTGGAGGGACTGTCCAACTCTACGAATCTCGTTCAAAACTTTTGAGAGATGAGATGCTTGTTTGATACATAAAATCTCTTTTCTGGTAGATCGGCTTGCGACCGGCAACCAGTATTCCTGTGAGAGTATATAAACAAATAACGGGGTTGCATCGCCTCAAACAGACAAAGACAAATCCAGGCGGCTCACATACAAATCCCAATGCCTGGTTCAAGGTCCCAAAACAGGGGGCAGTAGTTCAGATTATTGAGGGTAAAAACTCATGTGGACAGTAGTGAGTCGTTTCTAATTGAAACAATCCTTGCAGCAGCAATAACAACACTTTTTCGTTAGAGATTGGGAATGTTTTATCATCTTTTTACAGGACCATGCGTAGCTGGAGTGGTGGGTCTGAAGATGCCAAGATACTGTCTGTTTGGTGATACTGTAAACACAGCGTCTAGAATGGAGTCTAATGGCGAAGGTAACTATAAAGTAAAACAAAAATACCTTCATGAATTATGTAGGGAATGACAGCTCTCTTCATTCCAATGTTCATATCACACTCTCCATCTGTCTATTTTTTACAAATAATAGTAGCAGTAGCAAGTTGTTTTATTTGTAACTCTTTATCACACCATCAAGGTGTCTCAAAACACCCAACACGGGAAAGCTCCATTAAAGAAAGAGGCTGAAATAAAACATCCTTCTTATCTGGCAACTCACCCATGTTATCGTGATGTAATTCCTTTTCCATACAGTTGTCTTCTTGAACATGCGCAAACCAGTAGGGCAGCAGACTTCCCAAAACAGCTCAAACTGCTCATCCGTTAAGTTTAATTACCCAAGTAATGCATTGTAAACACACCCACCCAGACTGGAAAAGATGTACATTTTCCGAGTGTTTGTGGCAACTTGGAAATTCTGAGCTTTCCCGAATTATTTTATACAACACAAAAGCAGTGGTATTTGAATGTAAAAACACATTTTGTTAGAAACGGTGGTACAGCCCAATCTGCTGGCAATCATAACATAAACACTTGGGCAAACCGTCTTCTCTCCAGCTTTTTTCAAGTGACGTAGGATTATATGGTCAGGAATTCACTGTTTTACCTCTAAGATGGCCACGTGATGACTTCCATGCTATAAGTTCTATAAGCCTTTCCCAAATAACATGCAACAACAAAAAACACCCCAAAACAAAACGTCATAGAGTTGTGCACAAGGAAAACGAACAAACGCGTTTGAATCACGTTACATTCAGCCCTGTAGCGCTCGTAAAAAAAAATATATATATTTGTGAAGTCTACAGACCCATCGCACAACTCGCAGCACACTTATAAACGCCCCTATTCTGTCCGCCATTTTGGGACTCAACATTTCCCCACAGCGGAATTTACTCGAAAATTGTGGAAATTGTGGGGGCGCATTGTGCAGAGGTGCGGTCTGCGGTGTGCAAGCGGTCAACACACAAAGGTGCAATGTTCCCTAATTTAGCTCTTCCCGTGAAATAATATGGTATCTACATTCTGCATGCGTACATACAACATTGGTTGGCAAACGTCATAGATAATGTTCATAACGCAGACGCACAAACGCGTATGCGTTACGCCACCATCAGCCTCATACAATAAGGCGCGATGTTCCACCATTTTGCCAACCAACAGTGTTAGTGCGCACGCGCAATGTCAACGGTATTTTATTGCGTAGTTGCCTATATCCTTTTGTTTGATGTTTGATTCATCAGCTCTGAAAATTCACATCAGCAGTTATACGGCCACAATTCTTGAAGAGTTTGGAACATTTGATATTCCTGAGCGTGGAGAAATTGAAATGAAGGTAAGGTTAATTTTAACAACTAAAAACAACACAAGTACAGTAAATTGCAAAGCCAGTATCAAGCTAGTACCAATGTAAAAACATAAAAATAAATAAATAAATAAGTAAATAAAAAAATAGTTGGTAACCTTGGATTTCCAAGTTTACAGGAATTGCCTTCACACAAAATAGCAAAACCGCGCACTTGGCCGATTTACCACGTGTGTAAGTGACGTAATGCCAATGTAAGACACGCCCACTTCACAAGAACTGGCTCCAACGATAGCCACAAGTTCACTGCAAATCTCATCGAGTTAGTTTTTGTATCAGTATTCATGCAAGTAGTGTGTAATAATTGGACTTGGACTCTTGAAAGGCTCGAACATTTCAGAACTTAAGGCAATGAAGCGGTGCTTTTGACCGATGAAATGGGAAATTCGTATTGCCAGCTTTGAAGCCGGAAAAAGCGAAACCTTTGAGGCTTTCAGTGAAATCTGGCTTCGCCTCGTGGAACGAAATAGTCAAGGTTTCACCTTATGATTATATTCTGCGACATGGACAATCAGAATGCATTCAACATAAGTATATTAGTACGCGCGAATGTTAGCTGCGAAGAGTCCCAAGAGTCCAATACTAATCAATAAAGGACATCTATAATTTTTTTCGATATAGGACACCTATTTATCGGTATAGGACACCCATGTTTGTCATCTTAGGACACGTGTATTAATCAATTTAGGACACCTATGTTTATCAATATAGGCCACCTTTTGTTAAATGGACACATACATTTATCCATACATCAATATAGGACACACGATAGTTATCACTAAAGGACACATTTTTAAAATTTTGGAGTGTCAGAACAGTATACGTGACAAAATAAAGACACATGACGTTGTATTCCACCAATCAAATGACAACAATCTTTACGTGCGGTTTATAGTTCTTTGTATGTATAATTTGTTTACATCGCTTTTATTCAATTACCTTTTTGGTACAGGGTAAAGGGAAGTTGAGGACCTACTGGCTGGTTGGGTCATCTGATATACCAAGGAGGTACTGATCGTCTCAATTATAAACTCCATACAGATAATATTCACTTTAATCCTCAACGACATTTGTTTTTACATTGTTATGTATTTATTTATGTATTTTTTTAAAACAAGAATCGAACATGATCTTTATCTGTATCGTAACTTTTGTTGTAAAAAAAGGAACATTTAAAAAAATATTATTATTACTATTATTTTTATTTTGTAATCACCTATCGAAACAATACAGCCAACACTTTCAGGCACTTGGTCCAACATCAAAAGCAAATCGTATCTGCCCCACATCTGGTTTTAAAACAAACACAGAAGAGTAAATACATACAAATTTATAATCTTTTTGTTTTGTTTTTTGATTAAAAATAAACGCTAGACTGCTTAGTTTAGTTGTTATATCTAGTTTCTGGTCCCACGTTTTTATACAAAATATGATTAAACTAATTACTGTTAACGTTTTCAGGAAGTTTTAGTAGGGCCTACACGTTACGTAACAATTTCGCAGTTACACTAATTAGTACCCATGACGTATCACTAGATTTGCTATTTTGTGTGTCCACGAAGTGACCTATTACGATACGCCACTTTACCCTAGAAGTATACATAGTGCTATAGCACGGTTCCAAACGTGCATGAATTTTGTTTTCACGATGTGTCCAATCGCAATGTCTCAATATGCATCGGTTTGCAAGTAGCGCTCTTCGGGCAAAACTTCTTCTTCTTTTTTTCATTTTCACGAAGTGACGTTTGTGCTTAGAAATTAATTACTCATTAAAATAGCTGCAAGAATGAAAACACAATGACAGCTCCTTACAGCTTTATTATTATAATTTTTATTATTATTATTTTAAAAAAATAACATATACAACATAGTACGCAGAATCCGAAAAAGCAGTTAGAAAAATAGCGCACCTACAATCGCAATTTTTTAAAAACACAAATTTGGGGGAATGTGGGCCTTAAAGGGCACCAGTTGGACCAGTGGCGATATCATAAGGCCATTATAGAAAACATTTGCTTAGCATTCTTGACCTTACACAACTAAAAGGGAAAGGTGCCAACAACTTTTTATTTCATTATTATTGTTTTTATTATTTCTAGTAGTAGTGGTAGTAGTAGTAGCAGTAGTAAACATTTTGCCAAATATGTAGATTAGACGAACTATACTCGGTTTTAGAGTTTAAATTTGAATGTGGTTTATGGTGGAATTTGCTTTCATCAGCTTTGACGTTGTACATGTGGTGAAAAACCTTCACTTGTAGCTCAAATGAAAAATTAAAAAACAGCAACACACGTTCACCCCTGCCAGATTGGAGTCCAAGTTGACAATTGTTTTGAAACGACCATGCCACTACAAATATGAACTACTTTACATAAGAATTTTAAATTCATTTCAGAAAAATAAAACTTACATTGCCATTACATTAATGAACTACTCTACACAAGTATTTAAAGATCAAATCAGAAAACTAAAACTTCATATCAATACAACAATTAACTACTCTACATAAGTATTTCAAATGCATAACAAAAAACCTAAAACTTTAATTGAAACTACAAATAATAATTACTCAACAAAACAAAATATTTCAAATTCATTTCAGAAATTTTAAGTACACAACCCTTTTACCTTATGCAGAATGTAATATAAAGTAAAAATCAAAGTAAAATACAAAGCAATTATACATAGAATATAAAACCTTTTAGGCGATATTATACTGATAAAGAAATGATTTGAAAACCGACCAGGTTTTGGTAAGATCAATGCATGAATACAATCTATTGGTTTTGAATTATACAGTCTAGGCATTGCATGATGTGGTATAATGTACAAAGTATATTCAGTTTGCGGTAACACCGTGTGTACAATCTACGTTGCTGTACAGGTTTGTTATTGATAATTTTTGTCTTGCTCATTATTCAACTGCCGCGGAGTAGATTCTGGAATTCGGGAGACTACTTAGTTCTGAAGAGAACTGAAACCTCTTAATCCCCCACGAAGAGACCTCGAACACTCTCCAGTCTCCTGATGATGACTAGATCAGACTGGTCGAAACGTAGTGGAACCAACAAGAACTCTATCCAGGGCAGTTATTATTAAGTCCCCTCGATCCACCAAGCGAAAGTAGAACTCCCAGCTGATTTCCTACCTTCCAAGTTGTTCTTAACGAGGACAGTTCTTTTTAGAACTAAGTAGACTGAAATTCTGAAATCTTCTCCACAGCAGTATAATAAACAATAGCGAGACAAGTTCCCAAGAACAATCTACACAGCTAAGTAGATACAGATGGTGCTGCTGAAAAACAAATTCAGGTACGCATGAATACAGTTCTTTACTAGCCAATCATCACTGATGTGTAGGCCTACACATCATAATGCTGAGTTGATATTTTCTAGAATATTTCAAATACTGAAAGTTTCATAAAGTTATAGTTTATTATATTATAAGTAACAAGTTTGTAGTCGCAAAATAAAATTTGAAGTACTAAACACTTTCATTTTATAAATACCTTTAACGGTAAAACATATTTCATATGAAATGCAAGGCAAACACGTAATTGGCAGCACTGTACCACAATAGGTAAGAGATGCAACATACACAACTATTACGCACTACAGATCATGACACCGTGCTATTGCCACACCAAAACACACACCTTCAACTTGTTCACATCTCTGTGGATACATCTTTTGTTCTTCCTCTGTCCCTCTGTACTTAACATCCCCCAATACATTTTGTACACAAATTCATTGTGGACCGTCTTAGTCTTTAGAATTACCATATGAAGACTCTCCATAAAATGTACATCTCATTTAATGTACGGGGTGACAATCATTGCTAAGAACAAAGTCTGAAACTGGGATTCAGATCTTGGGAGGTATATTGCAATCATGGCATTTCCACCATTCCGTTACCCCTGGAGTTATATATCTCAAGGAGCTATTGGGAACAGTATCCTTAGTGCAAGAAAATAGATCACAGACTTATTTAAAACTGGATAAACATACGGCATTATGTGTTAACCAGGTAGGCTTTAAATAGTCAAATTTCAAATAAAAGACTTCAATTTCTATTAAAAATGTAATAAACATACAATTGTTTCAATATCTTAGTTTACCAATAATACACCAATATTATTTGAGCAATTTGTACAGAAGAAAAATTAAAACATTAATTTTACGCTTGGGAAGGTTAACCAACGGAGTAAACAAAAACTACAGTCGTCGGATCGTAGTTTTCAACATTATAACAATATCACATCAATACAACTTTGGTGTTTTAAAGGTTTATCACAATAAGTTGGGGAAAAACAACAACAACAACAACAAACAAAGACAGAGAGACAGAGAGACAGACAAACAAACAAACAACGAACAAACAAACAAACAAACAAACAAACAAACAAACGAACAAACACCCCAACAACCCAACACCACATCAAACAACACAAACAAACAAACAGACAAACAAACGAACACTTCAACACTAATGCAATAGTACTATATGTATCTTATACAACATCTAACAACTATTAAGCATGAAGTATTTGCTTTCTAGACAAACTTTGAAAAAAACAAAAAAACAAAAACAAACATATGTAAGATTTGTTTTGGCTAGGTTGAAAAAGAAAATTACCTAGACTAATGCACTAGTACTGTATGTATCTTTTAACAACATCTAACTACTATGTAAGTTGAGCTATTTGCCTCCTACAAAATTTGAAAATAAACAATAGAAAATAAACATTTACACGACTTGTTTTGGCTCCATTGTAAAAACATAGAAATCACAATGCACTTCCCTGAGACAGAATGACTGAATTCATTTATTTTGTTTTTTTGAAAAATATTAGAAGAAAATAAAAATTTCTTTGGGCATGCGACTCAATTATTGCAAACAAAACAAAATGAGAGAGAGAGAGAGAGCAAGTGTGATCGGTCTCCGTAGTAGAGGGGAGGGAGAAGGAACGGTCCTCTACTGAAAAAGGACGAGTATACACCAACAATACATGATGATGTCTTAAATAAAGAAGATAAATCTCCTGCAAATAATGTATTTCTTAACAAGAAACAAGTAACAAGTAAGGTAAATAGGTACGTAATATCTTGATAGCATATCACAGTAAAATACAGTATAATTATACCATGAATATCAGCGATCAGCACATGGCTGGCTTATACGTTTACTATACCGATAACACACCACAATAAAACCATTAGTCTGTCCCTAAAAAATACATTATTTTTTCGATGGTCTAAACCAAATTTATACCCTAAGGTTTTTGTTCAAATGATTCCTTGCAGATGATTAACGATAGGAGCAATGCAAGAAACATGCTTCCTACATACTAGAAATAATTACATAGAAAACAAGTATGTGCTCTTTCTCGTTCAGAGTCAAACGGAGAAAGGTCACGGACACAAACTGTAAAGTTTTTTCGTTTTCTTGTACAGTAAATATGTAAATTAAAAAGTGACAGCAACACTGAGGGTGCTTTTGGTATCCTAACAATAACAAAAAGCTTTATTTAGTGTTTTTCAGTTTCTATGGCACTACTGCGTAGGGGAAAAAGAAAAAAAAAACATGGGACCAGCTGCAGAGTGGCATGCCTGGCTATTTTGAAAGTAGCGATCTGGGTAATGGTACATCCAAAACAATTATTTTTACCCCTACACAATTGCAACATCAGTTAACATGCAGGTGCGCCTGTTTAAAAAAAAAGGTGCAACAGTTTGCAACAGGTGTGCTGTTTGCGAAAAAAAGCGCCCGTTTACAGAAAAATGTGCCAAAAGGTGTGTCTGTTTGCAAAAAGTGCACCTGTTTGCAAAGGAAACAAAAAACCTTGTGCAATTTGCAAGCGGTGTGCCTTTTTGTGACAAGTGGGCCAGTTTGCAGCAGGTGGGCCTGTTTGCAGCAGGCGCGTCTGTTGGCCACAGGTGGGCCTGTTGGCATTTGGCAACAGCTGAGCCTGTTTGCAGCAGGTGCGCATGTTTGCTAAAAACTTATTTGTATATAATTAGCGATATCATCCATGTCTTATATTGTGTACTGATTTGTTCACTTTAAGATTTATACCTTTGTATTATATGTTACTCCATTGTTGCTTGTTATGTATTGTGTGCTGTGCCTCGGAATAGGGTCTTGTACACTGGATAGATGGCACATTAAAATTGCTGACACTCTTAGTATCTTTAAAGAAGACTCACCCACACCTTAAGATGTCTCCTCGTGACCAACAAAAAGAAGTTTCTGAAAAAATACTGTGACATTATCTGTAAGGAAAAGCAACAAAAGGGACGTTAACAGAGCTTCAGAAACAAAATAGCACTGATTGGGCTGTCCTGTTAATAAACACCATCAGAAACCAATAAACATGATAAATGGGTCTGTACAATAAGAAGAGGATTTTGTTTGTGCTGGTCAAAAGGTCAAATCCAATTCTGAGTGAACTAAAAAGTGTACATACAAAAATGTATAGATCATAGGGTGTCACGGCCGAGTGGTTTAAAGGATCAAATTTAAGTTCTGGTGGTTAAGTCATCAGGCTGGGGTTTGAACCCTGGTCATGAAACTTGTGTTCTTCAGCAAGATGCTTTATTAGAATAGCTTCTCTTCGCCGAGGAGTACAAATGGGTACCGGAAAGGATAGAGGTTGATATTGTGTTTGAAAAAGCCTTCGGAGCACCAGAGCAGCCCTGGGCAGTATACTCCCCAGGGAGCTGAGAAACAATTGAAGGGATGTTATTGGCCCAATGACCAGGGCACTTATAAAAAGCACATTGGTACGTAATTTTGAAATGCGCTATATATATTTACATATATACAAACTATTTATTATTATTATTCTTATTATTTGAAATGTTACGTAATCCAATTTTTATTATTTTTGGAAAAAACAAATTGCACTTGAAGATGTATGAAACACAATGACACTTTACAGTAAGCGACTTTTAAGTAAGAGACTTCTAAGTTTTGTCATAATTTTCTTTAAGACTCTGTTGGAAAATGAGTGGATAACAGCACTGAATTTGAGCTTGGAGCCCCTGTTTACGTTGTCTATGTTGTTGAACACAGATCTCATCTAGCTCCATTCAGATGTTCATCACACAAGCTGTGAGATAAAGTTGGTAGATATACATGTAGAGTTCTAGCAAGGCATCAAAGAATATGTCTGTGAAATGCATACTAAAAATTAAACACACCTTTTAATGGAGTGCCCATTGTACGCTGAGTTTAGTCAAAAGTATGTCCACTGAAATTTGTAAATTGCACAAATGTCTTCACATGTACAACTCCAATGGACAGTTTTTGTTCTTTGTGTTCTCTCTAGAAAAAAGAATCATCACTTGCATTTAAAACTGTATTTTCTTGTTCAATGAGCTTGAATGAGAGGCATACTGTTAAACAGCAAGGGTATTTATGAATCTGTTTCCACGCTACTACAGTACCACATAAACACTTTCGCTTAATATCATTCAATGTTGTTATTTTATGTGATTGTTATTACCCTCCCCCAGGGTTACAGGGGTATGTTCAGATGTTTCTAATTTGAAATAAAACAGTCAGTCTAATGATTTATCACTAGGTGTTAAATTTGCATCAGGAGAAAAGATTATCATTTGTGTACTTTTACCCTGCACAGTGATAAGCACTGGAAAAGAAATCCACAGGCATATTAGTTGGGATTTAAACCAGCGACCGTTGCCATTCTAGAGAGGATGTCATACCACTAGATCTCTGAGCTTGCCCAGTAGCTAGAGGCAGTTTAAATCCTATACTAGCAGCAAGTGCACTGCAAATACACCAATGTCCTGTATAACTCATTTGACTTTCGTGACACGAAAGTTCTAAGCTCCATTTATATGCACCCTGCGTGTGTGCATGTACTGG
>CM021537.1:4607279-4623783 GCA_010994315.2 Pisaster ochraceus | reverse complement strand
GCACGAGAGAAACAATGACAATTTAGAAATACTTACAGTGAAGCTGGCTGAGCCATACTGGTTTGCTAGTCCAGTAGATGCAGATTGCATAAACAGGCAATGCCGTGAGGGTCATCCCTAGACCTATGAGGGCATCAAAGGGTGCCCCAACGACTCCAAATATCAAAAGGCAGGCACAAGTTACACTGAAGAAAATTGGAAGAAGAATATTCACCTGCAAGAAATCATATTGAAGTCTGTGAAAACTTTTTTTTTTCTTGTCGCTGCTGGCTTTCCTTAGGCTAACCCTATCGGGACTTTGAATGGGGGAAGGGGAGAGGGCCAATGTGCCAACTACCATATTTTTTCAGTTACTTTTACAAATTATGATTAGTGCTCACCAAAATGAGCACAAAACTACAAAAATACCATACAATGGTAAATTGTTGACTTATTTTTTTTTTTCCGGTCATGTTGAACTTTGTGAAATGAATGTTTGTGGTAAGTTTCATGGAAATTGCATGAACAGTTTGGAATATACAGGGGGGATGCACTATGTCTGGTGGGGAATGAAAACCCAATCCACATGTAAAGCCCCAGGGCCAATTTCATAGAGGTACTTATGCACAAAAATCTGCTGAGCACAATACAATTTTGCTTACAGAATATGGTTACCAGCCTAACTACCATGTCATGGTACAATTTGTGACTGATATCCTGCTCATTTCTGCTTAGCAGGAAATTGTTAAGCATTATTTTCCGCTTAAGCAGCTCTATGAAATTGGGCCCAGGTCTGAGGTTGGATATTAACAAGCAAGGAAAGAAACCACTGAGCCGATGAGCCAAGCTGATCCCCTTATTATTACTACCTCAATGTAGGGTCATAAATTGGTTTTAGTCATCGCTACACTGGTTTATGGGCAAACTTATGAAGACAGATACAATAAAAGTCACATTTCAGCAGAATACAGTTTAAAAAAAGCAACAAACTGTAACGATATTTTTACAAGAATGTAAAGTCCATCCACGTTTAGCGAGGTGTCAGCAGTACCAACCAAATCTCTGGCTGCAGCATGTGTCAATAGACACCAACCCTACAAAAACTGAGAAAGGATTTAATTCATGAAACGTTTCTTAGAAAGACGGTTCTAAGGTGAGCAATTATCTAAACCATTATTACTTTGAAGGGAATCTTTTCTCAAAATAGTTCATACAATCAACAGCTGCGGTGCTTCTCACAGACTTAGTTTTGATGGTAATTTATCATGGTATTCACCAATCTGTGACCCTATCTTTAAAAATAAGGACACTATCAAAATTATTCAAGGTCAACCAGCGGATAAGTTCTGTTCGACACAATTTTTTTAACCTGGCGTTAATTCACCTTGTTTGAAAGTGGGTGTCGGAGAAAACATGGTTCATAGTGCCTGGGATTACATTTGTTTACAAACTGCAAAGACTTGGAACGCTGCCTTTTGGGAAAAAAGCAGGCGGTTTTATTCAAAGTGTCACTAAAAAAAAAATCACACTACGCTTCTGAGTTAAATACAATGACCTCCAAACCTTCCAGATCGCTCTTAAATCACAAGTTTGTTTATACTACATTTAGTCAACAAGTCGAACCGCAGTGCGCTTGGCGGGATGCATTGCATTGGGCATGTCATTATTGCATCAGAGAACTGTGTGCCTTTTAGAGAGTAAAACAATGTCTCTCATAGAAAAACAGTCCGACGGAAATCCATCGAAAATCTGACATCGGAGAAGTGTTATCTGACTACCTGTCCTCGATTAGTTTTCACAAGACCCCTAACTGCAAATCTCTAGATCTACATCAGTTCATCCATCACACGCATACTGACTGACCTTGAATGGTCTGGGTAATTCGGGCTTCTTCCATCGTAGATACAGAAGTCCATTAATAGAGGCAAGAACAGTTCCCCAGGTAACGAAAGAGAAACAATTGATTAGCTTTCTCATGTCGTTGGCAGTTATGAAGATCAGCGCAAATGCTAACTGAAAAAAAAAAAATAAATAAATAAAAGTATATATCATCACAATTTTTTGAGATCTTCGTTGACTTCATGGCTATACCATCATTTGTACACTGCATTAGCTACAACCTTTTACTGAAAAAGCACAGATTGATTAAACACTGGTTCATATGTGATCAGACTTTTGACAAAACATTGAGATAGCGTTAACCGTCGAGATGCGTCTGGCCATGGCAACCTGAACAATCACGCCGAGGCCAGCTGAGGACACAGCACAGAGCAAAAAACAAAAGAATCTTTATGCATAAACATAAAAATAAACAACAAACAATGATCAGTTTTAATGATAATGTTCTTCAAAGCTAAAAGAATGAAACAGAAGGTTGAAGTTAAACTCTTCTGGTCTTATTCATCTTTATCAGTCTATTTGTTTTTGCTCACAATGTTGTTTCAATCAGTTTTCACTGTGTACTCACGACAAAAAGAAGTGCAGGTGTGGGCGTTTTCCTCTGCACTTGAATCAATCCTAGAATGCTTGGAAACTGTCGCTTACGAGCCCCCACCATGCACGTCCTGAAACAAAAATATACAAACACCAAGCCATGGTTTGTCATTACATTCTCATGAAATTATTTGGGCTGAACAAAGACAAATTGAGTACAGCAGGGGCTGAAACAGCACCCTCCACTTCCAAATGCGTTATCTGGCCCGAACATTGGTGGTCTCCCTATTTTGTCAATATATTTGTGCTTTGAAATAGAAAGTTGCATCCCCTTAAGGGTGATCTCTCTGGTTGTCTTCTTGGTTGTATCGTAAGCTTCTGACTACCCACTTCCCTTAACATAGAAATTGGCAAAATAAGGGAGACTACCACCATTACGGCTATAACATAGCTAGTCCAGAGGTTAGAGTTTCAAGTAAAACAATAGTCATTTTTTCAATCCATAGGCCTATCTAGTTAAAAATTTACCCAGTAAGTTTCCCTTGTGATTCGCTACTTAAATTGGTAATTGATATAAAGAACGTAGGGGCGAGGCACATAATAAACAATTTAAAAGCAACCATTCCAAGACAATCTCCAAAGAGGAAAACAATTCACAGTTAAAGTTAAACTTGATGATGGAAAGACACTATTCCACAACCAGAATGATTGTGACGATGAAGACAAATGAATTGAGTCAATAACGTACCTTGATCCTTTCAGAAATCCACCATTGATGGCGCCGATCATTGAGACCGATACAGCCAATGGCATTATCCACGACGCATCTCCCAATGCTTTCTTACTGAAGGTCTGTGAAAAAACAACATTTTATAAGTTAGAAAGTCAAGGCCAGTAACATACGAATAATGAAAGTTTATCAGTGCAATGGTGAGAATATTTTTCATGAATTGAAAGATAGAATGTTCCATTCAACGAGTTCATTGAACATGTTGAACAAGTTAATGGAATATTCCATCTTTCAACGAATGAACATATTCTCACCATTGCTCGAATGCAAAACATCTGCCATCTGGAGAAAATACCATCCATTGTGTTCTGGCATCCACTATGAGGTTGTTTTGTACAGCTGTGAAAAGCCAGTTTGTTATCAGTCGCGCGATGATAATCAACGGCCGCTGAAGGACCCCAGCATCTTCACTGAATAGACACAATGGTATCTCAGCAATAACTATAAATGGCAGTGTTAATAAGCACGAGTCAAGATTTATGTCACATGACTATCGTGCAACCAACTGGCTTCTTGTGCACATGCATGAGGTTCTAGCGTGCAATTATGCAAAAAGTAAGGAACAAAAATGCACACTGAAAATTCATGCTTAATGACGTCGGCTATGAAATGGTTAGATTAATGAATACCACATGACTTCCAATCCTCCAATCAAATGACAAGGATCTTATTCAATTTCAAATATAACATAGTTCCGGGTGGACAGTTGATATTAGCTTCTCAAAGTACTTGAAGCTGACAAACTAGTTTCCTGGGGCGAATTGTCAAACTTCAATAATGAGGGGGAAGCTAATATCGACTGTCCACCCAAAATACAGCATGTTATGATGATCTTTCTTATTACACCTCATACTTCTCTAGTACGGCATCCTTTATTTTATTTCATTTTATTTTACGTCAACTTTAATGAGGGTAAACTCTGATCAGCGCCCAACACTGCTTTCAATGGAGGCCCTCATAACAAAAACTGTATTAGTAAAACATATTACATAAAACACCACCATCAAAATTGTTAAAAAAAGAAAGACACCAAGGTCTCCTGCTGAAACAGCAAATTTTTACAAAGAAGTAGAGATTAAAAGACACATATAAAATGGAAATCAAAAGGAAGCAGGATATATTGAGCGAAAAAACTTAAAAATGCAAATTGCTTATTTGAACTTGACTGGTCAGAAAGTCAATAGACCTTATGCACATGAAGACATTTGAGCAAGGTGCCCTTGCTTAAAGGAAAAACGAAGGCTGTCTGTTTGCCAATCATGTGTGCCGAGCGTAAAAATCTGAGCGTTTACATCATTGCATCATCGGTTTACCTCAAAGGTAGCTGCTGGATGATGTCACTGCATGATGTCTCTTGAAATGGAGGGATTATTATGGAGGGAAACATGCACCAGGCTAGAGTTCCAAAAGAGATGCAGTACCTGTCAGCCTGCTATATGATCATGGGGCAAAGGCATCTACTTTACATCACAGTTTGTCACTCCAGTATCGAGAGATTTAATTACTTACAAAAGCTACAGCATTTGATGCTAAGATCTCCTGAGGCTCAAGAACAGCCAAGTAGGCAATGTTGACAAGGAGATTAATAACAGTAACCGTCGGCAAGGAAACGATGATGATGAGGGGCAGGTCTCTAAATGAGAGATGACAAAAGATAAATACTCTCATCAATTTCAGTCGGATTCTTGATGCTTGACCTTGGTGGTCCCAAAATAATAGGCTAACTTGATGAAAATACTGTTGCTTTTTTTGGCTGTTTTCTCACGAAGTGGACACTTTATTCAGCTTAAATACTTGGAGGTGACTTCTATTATGTCTTTCTTTATTATTTTGCCAAAGTTACATCACATCATTACATAGACCAAAGCCAATATATGACCCTGCCTTAAAATATGTAAGAAAACAACTATGAGGTAAGATTTTTTTTCTAAACAGTTTTCGGGGACATAAATTGGACCCCCTCCCCCAAAAATAAAATAAATCAAACAAAGAGGCTTGTTTATACCATGGAGGTAGAAATGGATGGTTATACTAGTCCCTTGGAAGGCTAGAGAAGATACATGTGTATTTTGGCACGTGGACATAATTTTACATAGAGGCAGTGTTACTTTATGAAGTTTGATTATTCATTTAATCATTTTATTTGTTAAAAGATGAAATCATTTTATTTGTTAAAAGATGAAAAGACAAAAGATGAAATTTTACCTTGTTGGGTCTCGAAGTTCTTCAATTAGAAAATTCAGTATGCTCCTGGCAGATAAAAAAAACCAATTTATTTAGAGGTATAGTAGGGCAGATAGGTGATACAGTTGACGCTACTCGAGCCAACCTCGGCTGTTGAGTTTTAAATTTGGGAGGAAGAAACGCAATGGGAAAAACCCTTTGCAATCTGGGCCCATTTTCATAAAGCTGTTAAGAAGAAAATTCTGCTCGGCAAGTTTCTTTACTTGGCAAGAAATGAGCAGGGTACCAGTTGCAATAAAGTAAACTACATGTACATGGATAATTGGTTGGTAACCTGTTTCTGCTAAGCAAGATTTGTATGTGCAAAGCAAATGTTTGTGCTTATAGGCTTTATGAAATTGGACCCAATCCGCAAGCCAGGCTCCTGGTCGAGGTGGGATTCGAAAACAGGGCCGACACAGGTGGAAGGCAGGGTAAACAAACCACCGAACAAACCTGATGCCTTTACCCATCGAAGAGAAGCTTGATGACAAGGGCAATATTTTATGGCTCTCCTTACAGTAAGCGCAGAGACAGCACTTACAGAAGCAGGGAATTCCGCGCTTACATCAAGCATATTTCACAGGTTAGCTGGGATTTTTTTGCTTGAGTAAGTGCTTACTCCATGTTACTAGGCATTCTTCACTTACACAGCTAGGGCAGAAATTTGACGCTTGCTCTGTAAGCAAAGAATAATGACTGCAAGCACAGAGTACCACAGAAAGCAGAGCCATGAAATTTGGCCAAGCACATGCGCCTACTAGATGGCAGACCATGAGTAGGCCTACATGTGCTTAATGGGTTTCAAACTGCAAAAAGTAACCAAGAATCGCAGATAAAGTGCCATAAAAAAACTAATAAAGTCTATTAATGTTGTGTACCAAAAAGCACATGTTTTCAAAATAACTGATAGAGCCTAAGCCAAGCCAAAGACAAAATTGTGATTTTTAAAGGACTCTCCACAAGAACCCAAGAAAGTTGGCACTTACCATCCCCCATATGCAAACCACGCCCCATAGAAGGCAATAGCAACTGACCCTGGTGATGTATGCAGTCCTTCCAGGGTTTGAAATCCATTCATAAAGCTAGAGGTATTACCTGCCAGTTGAAAAATATGCTTTCATTTTAACAGTAAACAACAAAAAGACAACGTCATTTAATAGGCCTAATAAATAAGCGATAGAGGAATATTATTTACATTATAACCTTTAACGCTGATGTGTGATGAACTCCATTTTGGCCCCCCCCTTTCTTTGACTTCACTACAAACAGGTTCGTCCTTTGCATATGACTAAACTAAGCCTGTGCGTTATCATTTCTGAATCGGTCAGCTACACCTGTAACAACAAAACACTTTAAGTTCAAAATAATCAAACTTGGTGCTTCAGAGTCTTAGAGTTGATAAACTGTCTATTTTAACTGCAAGGCCATCGTCACAACTAGAGGCCAGTTTGGAAACTTGGTAGCACGCGAACGTACCGTAACAACTTGATAGATGTAATATTTTCATAAGAGATTAAAGTCAATTATTTTGGCTTTGCCTCTACACCAATGTGTGATAAGCACTGTATTCTCCTTGCTCTCCAAGTCCTAAAGATACATGGGAGAGCTAGTATCAACGGGAGACTTTGAAACGCGATGTGGCAGCAGACTTACCAGGTAAATTTCCATGCGCACATTACCAACAATGAATTTACCTGGTAAAGTCTGCTGCCACCTAGTGTCCCAAAAAGTATCCCATTGTCTACTCTTAAACTACATTATATATTAAATTGCATGCAAAGGGAAGAGGGAAATACAATATATATACCCTAGATTGCATTGGACCAAAAGGCTATACAATTAAAAACTGCTTACCCTGTCCCAGTTTGACAGCTCCAGTAACAATGATGACCAGCAACGCTAAGACTACAATGATTGTACAAACCCCTTGGGCTATAGTCACCCACTTGACACTGTAGATGTTTAAAAATGCCACCAGCACTGGATGAGAGAATCAAAACAGCTTTGTTTACTTGAATCAGGATTAAGTAACAGTTAGGCATAGTTCAATGTTGTTTTTCTCTGAGTTCACTGCTTTTGAGTTCTACTGGGCAGGGTTCTCTCAAAATGAGATTTGAAAAATGTGACAATTCCTGAAAGTTGCTTGAGCCTGGCTTGCCTAGGTTTCCAATAATTCTAAACTCGGAACTTCCAAGATGTTTCAATTCTGGAGGTTTCCAGACTGTCTTCATTGGTGACTGCTCTATATTACGACACCCCTATGCTCCGACAACCCTATTTTCCGAACAAAAACCTTGTGATTACATTCAAGGTTTAGGATTATTGTTAGGGTTAATAATACTTAGGGTTAGGGTTAGGGTTAATGATAGGAAAATATACTAGGGGTGTCGGAACATATTTGCAACCGTGTTCATATCACCAGTAATACAGAACTACATGTACATACTTGGGTTTGGACATAATGTGGACTGTAGGCCTATTTTTCCTCCATTTTAAGATTGTTTCTTCTTTCACTAAACCTTGAAGGCTCAAGGAGGTTTTGAGAGAATCCTGAAATCAGAAAAAAATCCTGCAATATCACAATCACATGTCTGTTCTCCCCATACACAAGCCAGCATAGCAGGTCTATACATGCGAATTGCAGGCCACTATGCCTTCATTGCGGCCAATACCCAAAATATATATAGACCCATTGCACAACGCGCAGCGCGCATACACGCGTGTCTCCTGTCCGTCATGCTGGGTGTCAAAATGTGTACAAAAGGATGGTACACGTGTTTACGAACAATGCGCGTGTGAAAACGTGTACCATCCTTTTGTGCACGTTTTGACACCCAGCATGGCGGACAGGAGACGCGCGTGTATGTGCGCTGCGCGTTGTGCAATGGGTCTATACTTTGACTTCAGTTCAAATTTACAAAACTCATCAAGATGAAATCTAATGCTTCAGACTGCACTGGGCTTTTAAAATCAAGATAAACACCCAATAGAAACCATTCTGATGACCTTGTTTTAATTCAGCATGCTTTAGGCAAACTTCCAAAGTTTTGGTTGAGAATGCATGTAGTTTTGAAAAATCCTCCAGAGAGAACCCTGCTGGGGTAATGTAAAAACAAAGGCATCTTCAAACAAACTGGAATTCCTAACCTTAAAGGTTTGTTATTTTGTATAATAATGGGTCGTCAAGATCAAAGCAGGCCTGTGGATGTGGTATGGAGTTATAAACTCTCACCCAGTTACTGCATGCACACTCTCCATAGATTAATACAGGGGGTGGGGAAATGCCCGTGTGCAGCAACTAGGTGAGAGTGTACTGCCACAGGTCTGCTTTGATCATGACGGCACAGCCCATTTAAAGTTGAGATATTGGTCTCCGAAAATGGTATTAGTTTTACAGGGCTGGAATGCTCGTGTGCAGCAACTGGGCGAGAGTGTACTGCCACAGGCCTGCTTTGATCATGACGACACAGCCCCTTTAAAGTTGGGATACTGGTTTCCGAAAATGATATAATTTTTACAGGGGTGGAATGCTCGTGTGCAGCTACTGGGTGAGAGTGTACTGCCACAGGCCTGCTTTGATCATGACGACACAGCCCCTTTAAAGTTGGAATACTGGTCTCCGACATTGATATCAATTTATCAAGGTTGTCTGTTTTGTTTTTTAAAGGGTGTATCTTCTGACAAACTTACTCAAGCACACTGCAGAGAGCAGGTACAAGGATTCTATAGGTGGCTTACAGCCTTCATTCCCTGGGAAGAAGGGGTACAACAAGTAGTTAGAGAATGCCGAGGCCATGATGGCGAGCATTGTAGGTGCTCCAACTATAGTCGTCACCCAAATATACAGGAAGGCTGCAAGCGGACCAAACGATGTGTGGATGTAGGCATAGTCTCCGCCAGATTCAACGATCATCGTGCCAAGTTCGACGTAACAAAGCGCTCCGATAATTGATATGAGACCAGCTGCTGTCCACACGAGAAGGGATGTCCCGATGGAGCCACTGCTCGCCAGGACAAACGATGGGGTGATGAATATTCCACTACCCACCATGGTTCCAATAACGATCGCCATGCCAACTAATGGACCGATTTTCTTTTTAAGTCTTATGTCGGGAGTAACTTGTGGTTCGGAGATGTCCCCCTTGACATTTGGCTTGTCTGGTTGTTCTGAAGTACTGGGCTTTGGTTTTTCAGTCTGAAAAAGAGGAATTAATCTTGTTTATTCACCAGTTCACTGTAAAATGAATCTCTCTTTTAAAGTGTGAATAGAAGTACAACAATACTGAATGAAGCAAGAATGTTTTATATGTTAAATGCACAATTGCTGAACTAATTTTGGAAGAATCTAAAGTCGCTTGCCTGGGAACTTAGTGGCCCTTGATGCACATAATTCAAACAACCCTGGTCCACCGAAGGCAGTGAGTAACCAGAGTCTAACTTCATAGAGTTACTTCAGCAGAAAATATTACAGAGTTGCCTTATTTTCTTGCTAGCCTTTGAAGTACATTTATGGTTGCAGCAATTTATTTATTACTAGTGAGGAAGTTTGTTTAGCCTCAAGCAGCGCTAAAATAGTTGTCCCCGATACCATTTTGCTGTGACACTACAGTACTAATCTGAAAGGCAGTGTGTGCAGTCCTCTCGGACCATGATTATCATAGGTCTTTCAAAGCCGTCTTAGCTTGAAAACCTCAACAGAAGAATTATGAGCAGTACAGACTCCAGAGTCCAAGGCCAGTGGCGTGTCATAGCTGAGCACTGAACTCAAGTTTTGATGTTTCTGATCACCTGACACCCATTCCAGAGTGGATGTAAAACCATATGTGTTCATAGTTGTAAAAACTATCAATGCCATAAAGACCCCAGTAAAAACTTATCGCTAAGAAGAAAAGGGATACACCTCCGAGTGTCTGGCAGTGCAGTTATCTTTAATCATTTTGGAGGTTGCACTCAAGAACAGAAAGGAGAGAGAGAGAGAGAGAGGGAGAGAGCCCGCACTATCATGACTATTCTTACACTTATTTCAAGAAATTATTAGATATACACGATTTTCTTTTGTCTCCTAACACCTCACCAATTTGACTTTTGAGTTTTGAAATATTAATAAAATATTCTGTTCTTCTTCTTAGCTGCCCTGTTTTTATTAAAATTTTCGGTGATTTTCTTTTGTTTTATAAAACTATTTGTATTTCTGCTGTTCATATTTTCTGGTCAAACACAATGATAACAGGTCTAGTACAAATAAATAACTAATGGATGTTGACACTGACTGATAATACTGTGACACTTATATGATAGGGGATTATTAATATTTCTTTTTTTTTAATGTTAGTTAAAAAAAAATTATCACGTAACTGGTTCTGTACATTTGTAAATGGATGGTCTGGTTGTTTTCATCCATCTGTCCATGTTTTTTTTTTTACCGTAACCCACTTTGTTTATGATGAAGACAATCTATATTGCTCTTGCACCATACAAACCTTGGTTGGCATTGATAGAGGTGAGTTCATGTAGTTGTCATGTCTATTGTATTGAGGTTTCCGGTTTCCTGAAATTGCCGCGCAACCTCCAGCACTAACTGCTGCGCTGGCCGCCATTGTAAACAACCGAATCGAAAACTATTCCCAATAAATAGTAGAATCCATCTAGTACAGGGTGTAGCTCACTCTTGTTAAATGCTGCCATCAAGCGTTTACACCAGCCTTCATAAGAAGATACACATGGTCCTAAAACACTATTGGTAATAATAAAATAAGTACCTTGGCGTAATTCGCCGCGTAGGCATTTGGGACTTGCTAGTGCGTTTTCTTTTTTAATATAAGGGCTTGTCACACCTACTAAACAACTTTAGTACTAATGAGGTAAGCAAGTTTGTAAACTGTGACTAGGCCTATATTATCACGCACGCAGAATGTTAATGATGTATATTGTGTTTATATTGACTGCAACACTAATAAAGTAGGATTAACAGTTAATTGAAATTTGCTGACCAACCACGGTACCAAAACAAAAATATCACAAATGAAATTATAATAATATAAATAAATACATTTTTTTTCATGGCCTCACGTTACAACCTCAATAGACAGTGTCTTTATTAGATCTCAATTCGAAGGGGGAAGACAGTTGGATTTATTCAACAGAGCCAGCCACTGTAGTGAGAGCGATTTAGTTTGTACAGAACACATTTCTCCATGTAAGGCTACTTCCTACTAAGTACTATACTCGCCCAGGCATAAATTGAATCAGCCATCTTTAAACCTAGTTCATTCTGTACATTCTTCGGACAGGTGTTTACTGTGGGAAAATCAACTCATTGAAGATCTTCTTTGTTATGCAAATAACGAGCGTTGAACTTGTTCTGACTGTCGGCCTGTTACTCTCTGCAGCTAATACTGCATGGCATTTAGTTTGTCAGACCGTCTCGTGGACTAGATGAAGTATGTGACGTCTTGGCCGGCTCTACCGGGTTAGGATGTTGCGTTTATACTAACGAACTTTTGCTGGTGTTCGTCAAAATTTGCTTTAGCAAAAGATGGGCACTTCGGCATAACTGACGAACATTTTAGAACCAAATGCGATTTTCTTTATCAAGGGCTTGGTTGGCCAATGACTCGTTTTTTGTGTTTTTTGTGTGTGTTTGTTCAGTCAGAGAAAAGGAATTCCTGAGGCGGTTGTAAACGGTGTTGAGACGGGATCGACTTGTAATTCAGACACTGCAGCCAGCAGCGAGCTCCCATCCAACAAGCTTCGAGAGACACTGATATACTTTTTTTTTTTAGATCAGGCAGAGAACATCTGTGAGCTGACGTCTCTATAGAGACTGACCAGATGACAGTTGAAGATGTATGGATATGTGGTCTGGGGACGTACGTTGGATGCCACAAAAGGACCAAGGTAAAGAAAACTTTGCTGTTTATCCGACCTCCACTTTTCAAGTACGCTTGTGTGATTCACCTCTTTGATTTAATGCTTGAATTTATCCACCTACTTCGTTTTTTTATCTCGTGTGCAGTAAATCTAATCTAGTAAGGTGTGCGGATACAAAATTAAATTATGTTGACAACAAACTTACTGTGTGTTTTTATATTTATGAATTAACTAGGGCCTAATTGAATTCATAAAAAACCTCTCTTTTATGATTTGTGATGGTTCTGTGAAGAAAGTTGCGGTAAATAGACTGAGTAAAAAAAATGTTTGTTGATCTTAACAAAATAAGAAGTATTTGCTCGTGCAATTCCTCTTTCTCATGTTAGAATTTTCCAGCCTTTTCGCCTTTTTGGGGAATGCTTCGATCACCTGGAAGTAAATACATTAGAATAAAAACATAATAATAACATAACATAAACTACCGATAGAGCACAACAGTGGAGGTCGGATAACGCAAGTTGAATTTCAAGACAGAGACAAGAGTGTGAAGACGGCGAACGGTAAGAGAAGATCTAACCCATTCTCTTGCAGAGTCTCTCCCGTTTGTACTGCCCCCCCCCCCAAGATGTTCAGCGATCTTGTTGGCGTTGGCCCTGGTTGTATATCTGTCAAGGTGGAGTCACATTGTATTGTATTGGTGTTTATTGATAGACGCATATTGGTCGAAGCCAATGATGCTTTGTGTTAGAAAACTATTTCTTACTGTGCATTTCTGTCAGGGTTGATACTTCAAGTCGTCAGTTGTCATGATAGCTTAGTAATTTTGTCGCGATTTAATATTTAATACAGATTAATGTTTATAAAAGAATGTACAAAATCCAATTAAAAGTTATCTTATAAAAAAAAAAATCTAAAAGATGGGCAATTATTTTGAGGAAAAAAGCGGCTAAAAGGCACATTATTTAGGATGACAATTATCCCCAGACAGAGTGGGCCAGCTAATCAGTTGTGTCTAAAATTTACGATTTCAGCATTACATGCATTTCTGATTATAGGCATTTCATAAGTAACCATGAATAACAATAAGTAAGAACAAATTGAAAAAAATTAAGACAATAAGAAACAGCATAACTGTAGTCCTTGCTCATTTAGATCAAAATGTATAACAAAATAAGAACACCAAACTTGTAGCATACACAAGTTATATAAATATTAAATATATTAAATATGTTATAAGGCTATAGAGAAATTTGCGAATAAATGCCGTATTCCACCTTGCGAGCGCTGCAAAAATCTAGAGGAGAACATTAAATGAGGTGATTCAGAAGAGGAGGAAGGAAAGGCGGAAACAAGAAGACTGGAGAAGACGAAAGAGAAGCTGGGGAAGAGCAGATCATCCACAGGGTCAGACGTCTGTGATGCCTAGGTTTGTATGGATGGCCAAACGGCCTAAAGTGTTTGCTGTGTTGACCTAAAGATGCGACAACTCTCTTCTTGTCTTCTATTAATTGTTTACGCCTTTTCTCTGGTAATTTTCGTTTACGCTCCCACTTCAGGGACACGAAGATATTTTAACATAGCTATAGCTCAATAGCTAACCATTTTATTTATAATACGCCAATGCCAGACAAGGCTGTTCATAAAAAAGTAAAACTAAACGACACTAAAAATAATTCAATAGGGGAAGAAAAAGAACAATAAGAAAAACAAAACAAATAAACAATAAGATTAAATAAAATTTAAAAAACAGCTAGAGGATTTGGTACCGAAGCAATGAAGGAGCAATACAAATACAAAAACATTCAAGAAAAGTTAAATGAAAAAAGAAAACCCAAATCTGACAACTCAACAAAATTAAGCATTAGGCCTAAAGATCTTTTTTTTCTTCTTTTTTTAATTAAAGGCTTTCTTGAAAAACAAAATGTTTTCAGTTGACATTATAAAACATTTAAGAAATCAATACGACTGATGTGACATGGCAATTGGTTCGAAAGTTGCGACCGGCCATCATAAAGTGCTGTCTCACCTGTGATTTATTTTTACTTTCACTGTTCAGAATTTGTAATTGTTTAGTGTTACGATCTGTGTGATTAATGTGTATAGGCCTACATTCTCTGATCTGGAGAAGATCACATAATCTCGGAGGGCATACATTTTACAACGATTAAAAAAACCAAGAGAATCTAAAAATCAATAGGGTATTTTACAAGCAACCAGTAAAGATCACAAAGCTTCCCCTTTAAGACCACAGCACATAGTTTGTCAATTACCGACTGAACTTGAGGCACAGTGACCCCATAAGGTCCCGAGTCCGTCCAATACAACGAGACTGCGTACCAAGCATAACACTTTGAACTTCAGCACGGATATTTTCATCACAGTGTATCCAAACGAACAAAACAAAGGCAGTGGTGATAGAACCATAGAGTCGGTCGTGAAGGCACACGTTTACCGTGCAAAGGTTCCGTGATAAGGCGATGTTACAAAGTACTGTTTATTTAATTACTCCGCCTTTCCAATACACCAAGCGCTGCCGAGGGTGTGGAGTTAGTTCTAGCATACTACCAGTTTGTTCTCCTTTTGCTGAGCAAAAACCGCAGAGAGTGTTTCGTTTTTGGATCCCAGTGGAATCTGAACAACTGACTGCTGGTTTTAACGAAACTGTGAAGTATCCGCAACACAATGACAGGTAAGTTTTGAAATTTGTGAGCATTATTTGAACGATGTATACTTTGATGAGAACGCATATTCACTGATGATAGGCCTACACGTAAGGAGCGTGGGAAATAAGACTCACAAATAATTCAAAAACTGTTATAGACCTTTTTGGTGTGAATGTTCTTTCGACCCCATCCTAATTTTAATATATTTATATTTTTTTGTTAAAGTAAAACGACTTTGCATGTTACGAATTTTGTAGTTGTTAGACGTCAGTTTTGTAATGATATAAATTGAGACTTTACATTCAAGAAACATTAGATTTAGATGTTAAAATACAAAGGTTTACATTTCATGACAGCATTGTTAGTGCATGTCAACAAGTGGCGAAACTAAAGGGGGAACAGTACACACATGCCCCCTCCCACATATTTGCTAAATAAACAATATAGAAAGGAAATTATAACCTTGAAATTTCAATGTTAAACTTTTTTTTCTATTTATTCACGTTTACTGTTTTGCAGTGTTTTGTTTTCCCTCCACGGTCTCATCAACAAAATTATAAAACAACAAATAAAGAGCCTTGAACAGGGGCTTGGTTTAGAAAAATGCAAACCGAAACTAAAGTGTCCACCTAGAAGAAAAAAATGCTGCATGCCCTTGTAACCCCTCCCCGCCCTTGTAATTTGCTTTAAAATAATAATAATAATAATAATAATAATAAAACAAACTTATTTTCACCGCTGACATCAACTTGCGTTAGTCAATTTGCAGCCATTCCTTTTCACACTCTAATTGGTTTGGAGTTGGACAGAGACAATACAAATGTTGTTTGTAAGAGCCGCTGCAGGTTTTTTACAGTTTTATAAAAGTACAAAATGCAATTTTTCCCCCCAGGATTTGCTTGTTTATATTTTAGCGTAATTGTCCACTCCACATCATACCATCATTGCAGTTGTTCCACTTATGTATTTGACCTCTTAAGATGGTGACCGGCATAAGGGTCACGTTCAGAGGTCACTCTACGGTAGCTCAGTGTTTTATAATATCAATGGGAACTTTATTGAAGATGTCGTTGGTCACATGGCCTGCTGTTTTGAGTATACTATCATCTATCAACGTACGGTACAGCTTTTGGTTTGACCTTTATAATTATCGGGACATCTTCAACTTTTGGCATCAGCTTTTAAATTTGTTATTAAAAATAACAAAGTATTACACTTTTCATGAGAATGCGCACAAAATTGTCTAAGCAATCATGGTGTAGCATATTTCTTTTAAAGGGGCTGTGTCGTCATGGTCAAAGCTGGTCTGTCATGAAACGGTGAATTCTCACCCAGTACCTGCACGCCCGAGCACTCTCCATAAAAAGTGCCCTGTTTAGTGAGTGTCTCGAACTGTTGCTTTAAAGTTGCCTCGTACGTCACAGTACTTGAATCTTCGACGTGGCCAGTGCAGCAGACACATGCACAAATATGTCCTCATTTACCGCTTAAAACCTAAATAAAGTTGCGTGCTCCTGAACTTGTTTTGGGCTGTTTGCTTGTT
>CM021537.1:4554758-4568461 GCA_010994315.2 Pisaster ochraceus | reverse complement strand
AACGTTCAAAATGGAACTTAGAAGATTGTTCTGAAAGATTGGTAAATTGAGGTTTAATATTAATCTACCAAGTTCGAAAGGCAACATCCAGACCGATGTCTGAAGAGCCTAGAGGGCTGTATTTCCTATTTGGAAATTCATGAGAATATGTAAAATAAAAATAATAAAAAAACTATCTAAGAATTGTTGTACCGAGCGGCCAAATTCCGGGTCTTCCCATATTTTCAAATAAATATGCAGAATATAATCAAATACTTCATCCTTGTTGATTTTTTGGTCATTCGTAAGAGTAACTGTTTTTCATGTGACTGAGCGTAGCGAAGGAGCATGAAAAACATGAATTGTTGCATGCCTGACTGCAATGGTTTATTCTAATACAATGTATGACTACATTAAACTTCGGAGTCTAGACTCTATGGTGTACATTTAACTGTAAACACATTTGTAGGAGTGACGACGCACTTTTTTTTAAATTGGAAACATTATTTATCATCTCATGTTTCGACTTAAGTAGGTCCTTCTTTTTAAGCTAATATGGCTCAAAACGTGAGGCCATTAAAACATATTTTCATTTACATGTATGCTTTCAATGTTGTTTTTGTTGGGATTCAGTTGGAAAGAGCTAATTTTATTTCAGAAGTGATCAAGTTTGCTGGTAACATCTAAACCCTTTCGGAAAATGGTGCCCGCATTGACCTATAAAAATGCCATCGAAAGTTCAGTTTTAAAGTAATGCACCAACTCTGAAGATTTTAGTGCACGTTTGCTAAATTGTGTTTTCCTAAAAAGGGCCAATTAAACAACTCCAAGAAATACAAAAATCATCTTTCACAAGTATTTCGTTCGCTCAGAATCATGTTGTGCGCTCAGATTCATTTCGTGCGTTCGATCAAATATAATTAACTACAAAGCGCCTAAAGGACATAGTAAAACACAAACAAAAATGAACACGAAATTTGATTTTGTTCGACTTAAATAAAATGTTGTGTCCGCGACTAATAGTAAGCGTCCTTGAAATAACACTACTATCAACTCCATTCGATTTGTACGTGAGCAACACATGTAAATCATACGTACGTTTAGGGTTTTTCTTGAAATGCCTTAGACGGGAATAAGTTTTATACCTTCGTGTTCCTTATCAATTTATTAGTATGAAAAACACAACTTTCCTGTGACGTCATCAGGTGTCAAATTACGTTAATTCAAAACTTGATCCTTTAGAAACTAACATCTCATGAACCACATGTCGTAAAGTCGTATTGTATGTGTTGTTTTAAAGCTTACAACAATTGCAAAGGTTTATTCAAAACGATTACCTCACTTTGACCTTTACTTCCGTTCCAAACAGGAAGCTAACAACTTTAACAAAGCATATCTCGTGAACTGCATATCATAAAGTCGTAATGTTGTGTTGTACTGTAGGTTACAACACTTGCAACATTTTATGAACAGCCATGACTTTACTTTGACATTAATTTCGGGTCCAAACAGAAATCTCAAAACTTTAACAAACCATATCTCCTGAACAACATGTCATAATGTCGTAACGTTTGACCACACGTTTTAGAGCTCTTGTGCGATTGCATTAGTTTTTGGGAAATCACCGTGTAACAAACAAACAACTTGGTGGGGTTTGCAAACGGGCGGGAATTAGAGGTGAATAAGAAAGGGGGGAAAGGAAAAAAAATCATTCGAAATTCAGGTCATCTGCAGAAAATGAACAAAACCATGTTGGTATACCAAGTTGTCTGATCATTGCCAACACATTTTTCTGAGTTGATTGCCAATATGGAGGAATTCCTCTAATAGGCTTCGAAAACTTGTACCCATTGTCTGATTTTAACATATCTTTCAACTTCTTCTTGTCATTAAGCATTTTAGCAGTGACCTTTCCACTATCTTTTGTTTTGCTTGAACCTTTGCACAATGCTATGGAAACACTAGAAACAACTTGTTGGATATGTACTGTGTACTTTCTGCAAATATCAACATTCATCAGTCTATTGTTAAGATACCTAGACAGTGCTAATCTAACACTGCACTCATCACTGAATACTGGCTCACCTCTTGGAAACAAGACTGGGAAACACTTAGCTTCATTACTTTCTTCCATTAAAAGTCTGATTGGAGTATTCCCTTTACATGGTGCAACACAATATACATCATCAAAATACCGATCAAACATTTCTTGTCCAATATTTGTAGGCTGTAAACAAGTGTCCAATTGTATGCCTCGTAATCGTTTCTCATCTGTTTCTTCTTATTGTCATTGTCATTACCATCTTCAACCTTATCCTTGACTTCGACTTTGTGCTCTTAATCTTGCACATCACATGCCCCTTCCGACAAGATACTCCACTCTGTGTCAATCTCAGTATCACGATTCCACTTATTAGTCTGTTTAAGATGCCGCAAGGCAGTCTCTATATGTTTTTCGTTGACAAACTCATACTGGTAATAATCTTTGTTAGACAAATTCCTCTTCAGCTTAACCCGAATCATCTGATCTTGACATTCGGCCCTTGATGTGTTGTTTGCTAATCTTGTTGTACATTGTTCTACTGGTATTCTTCTTTGTTATATTCTGCCTGAAACTTGCACTACTCTTGTACTTCTGTTTGTTGAAGTCAATCACATTCTTCTGAACATGTTCATTCTCATGATGTTTAGATTTAGAAGCTCCAGCAAGTTCGTTTATATGACAAACATCAACAAATTATTGCTATCTTGTATTCAGGATTGTTGTGGTATTTGAAAATTAATGAATTTAGTCTTGAAAGTTTCATCACTGTATTTAATCTTCACTCTCTCCTGAATTTTTCATTTTCCATATATTTCCATATATTTTACTTGCATTCAGCACTTCTGTCCTGAGTTCCTCATTTTCCTTATATTTCATCTTACTTGCGTTCTGTACTTGTTTCCTGAATTCAGCATTATCCATGTACTTTGTTTTGCTACTCTCAACTTTAGTCACTTTATGGTTCTTACTTTCATGATATTATACTTTGCTAGCATGTTTCTTTGAGACTTTACGAATACAAGGGGTTGTTCGCTTTTCGTACTAACTTGTAAGACCTGCTCAGTTTTAGACTCAGTATCAGAATAAAGGTTACATGTAGGCTTAGGTTTTGATAGACACATTTCAAGTCAAAATAAGTGCATGTCAAAAGTGAACGGTCTTACTAAGAGGTAGGCTCTTAGTAAGACCTACTTTAACCCTGTACTGTAGTATGTGAAGAAGAGCAATCACATGTGGTTGTTGCTGTTGTTGTTGTATACAAACACTTTTGTAATAAAATATTAATTCGGTTGGTAAGCATTGTATTATTAATATTATTATTTTCCCCCCTGGTTCGACATTCGATATTTTTTTTATTATGGTTTGGTTAAGTTTTCTTGGTTAGTCAAACTGGTGGAAGACACAACTTTAAAACAACCATCAGTTAAGGTTTTCATATTTGGCCTGCTTTTGATTAATATATTAAAGTGAAATCGAAGTTCGTTTTTAAGCTGTCATTGTTTTATATCAGCTTTCTGAAATTTGCCCCTGATATTCAAACTCTGAAACCCCGTGTGGCCAACCATCACAATCTGTGACCCATTCCAAAAATACAGTATGCTAAACAGTTGACCCTTAAACCCTGCTTCTGAGTATTGACCTTTGACATACTCCTTGATGACATTTACTCTGTTTTGGGGGTTGGTAAAATAAAATTTAACCAAGCTATATGTTGCAGACTTTTATGGTTGGCCTGTGTTTTGGTTGATGAAATAACGTCATAGCCCTCTCGTCCACGGACTGCCCGAGTTTGCTGTTTAGATGTTAAGCTTTCAAGACTTTTGCAGTAAGTTAATAACACCTTGGTTAAAATTGTTAAATATATGCAAAGGTTTTTATTTTAGTTCTTATTATTTTTATCCTCGTTGTTCACTTAGTTTTTGGGAAGTAATGAGTCCCTCGGGAATAACAATAAGTAAATACTCCCCATTAGCGGCTAACGTAATTTGTACGGCAATTATTCTTATAAAGTTAAAACGAACACAATTGTTTTATAAATGTTTTACCTGGCATCAACAACAACTTAACTCTGCGTGACACCATAAAACAAAATCACACCATTTCACCCTGCCTTACTTTTTGAGTAACAGTTTGATTTTAGCGTGTAATACATTTCTTTGAAGAACCAAATTTCTTTTAAATCACCCAATCACTTTTAAATCACCCAAAGCATTAGGTATAGACCCTTTCGACCTATTAAAATCAATTCAAGCATGGGAATTCCAGGGAATTCCTGGAGAGCAGGTCATTGTTGGATTGTGTAAGCAAAAAACAAACCCCGGATAGTGTGATAATATATTTGGCATGCTATTTGGCTAGGTGCAGTTGTAGAATTTGGAATCTTAAAGATTGTTTTGAAGAAAAAAAATAGCGAAAAAAAGACTTTTTAATTAAAAACTGTTACTCAATAATTGAACAAAAGTGTCATTGTGTGTTTAATAAGTAACAAAACTTCCTTTGAAATATGTTGGCCAAAAGAATATGGTGAGCCAATTAGTTATGGTTTGTTATATTAGTATCCCTAAATTAGAATTCATCTGGTAAAAAAAAATGAAAAGAAGCAAATTTCAACTGATAATGGTAGGTATTGGTGTCAACATTGACCAAACAAAAAGTAAGGACCGATAGGGGGTGAGGAAGTTGTTTATTAGGGGGGTCATTGAAACTGGGGGTCATTGACCCAAATTGCTCAAAGTATGTCGTGTTTAGTCTCAAATGAAAGAAAATGTAATTTTAAATGTTGACAGTGATGTTTGTTTTGTCATTTTATCATCCTGTGAAAAGTTACACTTGATTGAAGACGTAATGCCAGTTAACAAGAAAGCAGCAAGCACTTACACTATATATTGTGTTGTAGAGTCTTTGTATTGATGGGAATCATTGGGACTATAACTGAGTTAGTCTCAGTGGACATCATTATATGCACATGATACAAACATGCATGCCTTAAAGACATGAGGGATCCACACAGGACAGGAAACTGGGGATTAATTACCAGGTAATCTGATCCCACTGTCTTACATTACAGAAGCTTGTGTTGTTCATTTGTTAACAAAATAATAATAGTAGTAAAAACAATTCTGGGTTCTTAATATACTGCCCTTTATCACCCCATATGGGCGTACCAGAGCGCTCAGTATTTTTTCTGCAAGAGAGCTACATTTTGAAGTACAAGACCTATTCCTTTATATCACCTTGCAGTGGTTTACACTTTGCTGTGGCGCAATATGCTGCTGATCAGACCAGGAACACCGGGGCAAACCCCTTCTCTGTACAATAAGTGCACTGGGTCCTTTTACATGCATTAGACAACACATGGGACCTACAGCTTCGCTTCCCATCCGAGGGATGGTTAAGTGTCTTGCTTAAGGACACAGAAATGTCACGACTGGGACTCGAACCGGGACACTCTGCTTATCAGAAACAGTGAAAATCATTCATGTGGCCCTGTGCAAGCAAGTCATCAGATGAGACCATGTCTGACCAGTAAAACCATTCTGATGGTTTTGTACAATTATATGCATCAAAGAACAAGCAAAGACAAAAATAGGATCGGGATGCTTTCAAAATGTTCCAACGCTTTCTCAAGAAGTTTTGGCAGTAATGAAGTTTCTCTCCATGTTGAGTGAGAATCATGTATTAGAAGGCAAGCTTAAACAACGATTGAGGCGTCATGTACAATTCTTTATAGAAATAAAAACGGAGAGATAAGAAAAATGAACTAACGAATATGGGCAAAAAAAAGAAAACAGCTATGCTTGTCTGGTGTGGGGGTAGGGACGACAGAAAGGAGAGAGGTGTGAGAAAAAAAGGAAACTGTGTGCGCCCCACCCCTACACACACCTTTTCTTCTGTTGTTGCCCTTATCCATGTTCATTTTTCCAACTTCCCCCTTTTCCCTGTTTATTTCTATAAAGAACTGTTTATGACACCTCAAACGATTTTAAGCTTACCTTTCAATACTTGATTCTCACTCGACATGTGAAGAAGAAGCTTCATAAATGACAAAACTTCAAGCTTTTGAAAATTTTGAGTGCGTTTCGGTCCTCTTTTTCTCTCTGCAGGTCATAAAAAAACCTCTCACTAATTGATGCGTATCTCGAATACCATCAAAATGTATTTCGTGATCACACACGGTCTCAAGTCATAACTTGCTTGCACACGGCAACATGTTTTTTTAGGCGAGATATCGCCTAACGTCACAAGGCCAGACGGCCACTTCAAGGTGGGGGATTCGATTACTTTTACTGCTTTGGGCTGTCAACCCAAATCAACTGGCACCAAGGGCACGTTTCCACCTACTCCTAGGAGCCTGGCTGGTAGAGCAGAATGTACTACTTTCTCAATGTTTTACGAAACAATAGTGCCTCGCTCAAGGGCATACGTGCCATGACCGGGATTCGAACCCACACTCTACTGCTGATACTACCAGAGCTTGGGTCCGGAATGAGATAGGGGCATCATCCACAGTAATGTCAATTATTATCGAAGGTTATCGTATTCCATCTGCCCAACAACCTCCTTCCATGTTTTTTATTATTTTTATTTTTTATTATAACTTTAGCTTGGAGATGGGTTAATTAACCTTAGCATACGCTGTATAAACCGTTGATTACCATGAGTAGATACTCACTATTCTGTCGTCCATTCTGGGAAATCGTAATATACCCTGGGTATGAAGCTTTTTTTGTCATCATAATCAAGCCTATTACCCTTCAGAGGGTGTAGGGATGCTTATTCCCTATAAAAAATTAACTATGCTTACTAATTTTCCCCTTAGGCTAATTAGTAGGTACAGCGTTCATAACCAACGGGATTACCATGGCGCCCCGCCCCCTCCCACGTGTGGACGTTTGATTTGATTTAGCCATGGAGGAAGGCCTTAGCATAGTGTTACCCTGATAACATCATTCACCTGTCAAACAAGACCTCCCTTAGGCTTCCTCTGATAGCTACAAGCTGTCCTGACTGCCCTGGTTAGGCGTGATTGATGATTGTTGTCAAACAAGGCTGGCAATCTACCCCTACAAGCCTGGCCAAGATTTATGTGTACAAATTAATGACAGCCCGCCAGACCACAAGTTTTGTAATGCGTTTTTCAAGGTGACTGAACTCACCCAGTGCAAATAACACCTGCAATGTATTTCTGCATGGTACAATGCAGGAACACCTAAAATACTGATTTTTTTGAAAATTCATGGGTGGAATTATTGAAAAAAATTGAAAAAACCTGCACAAAAAATTTGTGAGGTACTCTCACCAAGTATGAGTAAGTAAACATCGATGATGAACATTTTCGTTCAGTGAGACTAACCAATATTATATTGGTGCTTTGAAGGTGGAATGGAGTGTTTTGTTATTGTTGTTGTTGTTGTTGTTGTTGTTGTTGTTGTTGTTGTTGTTGTTGTTGTTGTTGTTGTTGTTGTTGTTGTTGTTGTTGTTGTTGTTGTTGTTGTTGTTGTTGTTGTTGTTGTTGTTGTTGTTGTTGTTGTTGTTGTTGTTGTTGTAGTTGTTGTTGTTGTTGTTGTTGTTGTTGTTGTTGTTATAAAGACACAAAATAACATCACCTGTGAATATTCCAGATAAATACACTGTCGTTTAATAACAAATAATAATAACAATTATATACTAAAAATTACAAGGTACTGTTATCAAGAAAGGCAAGCCCAAACACGCTTAGCGAGGTTGTGCAGGTACCAACCGCATTTTAATTGAATCTCCAAAAACTCGCCTTGAAATGAGGTATGGAAATTTGAATTTTCAGACACTCTTTCTCAAATTCTAGTCAACGGGGTATTTCAGACAAAATATTTGTGCACAATGCTACACTGCAAAAATATTGGTTACATTTTGATCAACGTTTTTGCAGTGTGAAACCATACATTCATAACAAGTTAACTTTCAGAAAGAAATTACACTTTGTTGTTTAGGGTTAATAAAAAATAAAAAAATAAAAATAGAACAATAAAGTATGAACCTGCCTATAAAGCATAGGCTGCCATGAAAATCACAAGTCGGTATTCTTAACTGGAGTAAGACCTAAAACTCAATTGGCAATTTGGTTTGAAAGGAAAGTATTAGCGAACTTACCATGACCACTACACAGCGCATACCAACTGTATAATAGCAGGACTCCAAACTGCCAATACAACCAGCCCATGATTCAGTTATTTCACCCGAACCAATATCAAAAATAAAATGTCTCCTGGACAAAATAGATGTTAGAGGGTTCAGATCCAAACAGTCAGTCAGCGGTTTATTGGGCATTGGCGTAGCTTTATAAATACACCCACCCCGACCGAACGCTTGTCATGCGGCACGCTTTCCAGCAATTGATTGCAAAGTCACCAATCCATTAAGTCTAATCTTTACGTCAACCAGTCATTGCTTAATGGCATTTGTTTTTGTGCGGTCTGGCCCTCAGAATGACTTCCGCTAAGTGAACGGCTGATATTACCTGCGACTTATAGAAACACCGGTACACCAATTATAATACCAGAAAGGAAACCAATAATCTAAAGTAACAACCATTTTGAAAATTATAAAACTACTTGTTATTCTACCTGCATTTTATTTTGATAAATATAATGTCTTTCTTATATCTTACGTTGCCCTGATTATTTTCAACATTTAATTTAATCTCATCCAATATGCCCCACAAACTTTGATAAACATGATTTTTTGAAAAGTGTTCTCTAAAGCCAAGGTATATTTGTCGATGCAGTCAATTTCAAATAGATATAGTCTTTATGAAAGTTGGAACAACTTCAAGTCTTTGACATTGTGGTGAAAAAGAGTCAATTGAGGTTTTTTTTACTTTTTTTAAATCTAAACATGACGCATTGAATATCCACAATATAGTCTTTGCTAAAGAAAATATTTTGAGTCAGGTAGTCAAAAGGTCGATTTCAATGCCACTTTAATTGAAGATCACCACAATTTAGGACTGCACAAACACATTTTGTACACAAATCTTATTACCAAATTTATGTGGAATGTGACGTCATTGGATGTTTTAGAATGTTGAGAAAATTCATAATGGAATAATATCAAACACAGCGGCATTTTACACAATATTAAAGTGAAACTAGACATTCAGTTTTTGCTTACTACAAAAACAAGGTGTTCGTGATCGATGTCATCAAGTTATGATTTAATGATATTTTAATTTATCAACCCGATTTGTGGTTCCGGAGTAAGGTTTTGGTGCAATTTAAATCTTCAATCTCCGGTTTGAACCAAAAGTTAGGTCAAATGAGGTCATACTGTGTAGCGCCAGGTAAGTCCTAGGAGCCCTTTGTAATGCCGTGTTCATGATAAAAATCCAATGAGTGGCTCGAGAAGTATGGTTGTTCCAAATATTGAATTTGATCATACGGTTTGAACCGGGAGTCAATGTCACGTTGGGTCACATTCTGTGTGTCCATTCTTAAGATGATGAATACGTTGCCAATGATGTAAGGATTGTAAAAAAAAAAAACAGAGTGTGCTTTAGAAGTTATGATATTTTGAAACACTAATGTTTAACTTCCGGTTTGAACGGGTCACATTTTATGTAGTACCTGTTTAATTTATTAAGACTTTTCAGACGACGGATAGGTTGTGGAAATCCAACGTGTGGTTAAAGAGATGAATTTTTCAAATATTACACGGACTATCATTTATTGTGTGTGTAATGTATATGTACAATGAAATAGCGAGCGACGCTGTGTGTATTCGCACACGTAGTAGTACTTGTACATGTCAACTAAAACTACACGTGCATTGTTCACGTGCGTGACTGTGTACAGTGTCGGCGTTGTTTGTCTTGGCCCACACTATGAAAGTCAACAGACACTTGCGCTTTGACACCCGATTTTGACCAGATGCAAATATTAAAATGATATAGGCCTAATCTATGTGCAAAAGTTTTGGCAGAAAAACTCATCTATAACCTGATGCAAAATTCATGTTAAAATATTACGTAGTTTTTGAGATATCAATTTTTCAAGTTTTCACTTTCCAGTTTGAACCGGAAGTCAAGGTCAAATGGGGTCATTTTGTTTGTAGCGTTTGTTGACCTCCTAACGACCTATCCGATGATGTGTTGTTGTAAAAATCCAATATGTGGTTCATGAGTTATGATTTTTTACAAATATTATATTTTAATTTCATGTTATTCAATCTCGATGACGTCATTATGACGTCAAGAAGTTTATGTCGTCTTGATACTGAGGTTCAATTGTCTGATGATTTTAAAAGTTCAATTAAATTTCTATCTTGAGTTATGACTTAAAAATTACGAGCGACGCCAAATATATTCCTGTTTGTAGCTTTACAGTTTCAATACAGACGTGTTCACTTAAAGGGGCACACCGGCTTCGTTGGGCTATGTGCTACAAAATAGGCTAACATATGACTTCAAAGGTCTTCCAGGAATGGAGAAGAACGGTTCCTAAAAAAATCTTCAAATTTTTCAAAAAACAAAGGTCACGTGATTTATCCGAACCAAAAAAGTGGTTCGGATAAATCACGTGATCTTCGGAGTTAGTTTTACTTCACACCGTATACAAGTAAATTACTGAACCAAATTAAAACCTGTTTTTTTAACAATTATTCCTGAGTATTTGACAAACGTAAGATTCGGAGAGTCCGTGCAACCGAAGCGTGTTTTTCGGCACACCAGCGTGGGAGCTAGCGGAACGTAAACCATGGGGCATATCCCGTACAGCCGGTGCCGTGTCTCGTGGGGCCAGTGAGACAAACCCCAGGGGAATGAACTCCCCAGCTTGCCGGTCTAGCCGTGAGCTTGGGAGCTTGTCGGAGGGGTTGGGAGCCAGACTAACAATTGCGGATTTTTTTTACGAGGGTTTTAGTCTGTACCCCTAGCTATTATCCCCCAACTATTGCAACGTGTTGCCTGCGCTACACACGCGGGACGACGACGGGGAATGTTACGCGGGACGAGGACGTTCTCCATTGCAGGTAAGTTCGTCCAGTTCGTCGTACACAGAATACTGGTTGGGTGCGTTTTCGCGGTCTTAACCAATAACTGTTTCAATGGCAAGATCAACCGAAACAGTTAATGGTTACGACCGCGATGGATTGACGTCCGATTATGTCTGTTTTTTCGTTTACACGTGAATTTGTGCTTGATGGATATGAAGTGAGGATCTTCATGCCTCGCCATTGGTATAATTAATACATAAACAGATCACTAGTCTACTTACAACATTGCGCAACATTGTCACGTAAACTTGACAGTTGCAACGGCTGGACCGCGTTTTTTTTTTTTTTTTTTTTTTTTTTTTTTTTTTTTTTTTTACATTTTTTGTTAATTACGTGATATTTGGATGATTTTTTTTTACATCAACCATTTAAAAATTATTGTCTGTAATTCCACATCACTAAATTACACTAGGCCTACACTACCGTGTGTTGTCGTACAATGTGGTTCAACAGACACGGGCGCTTTGACGTCAAGTTTTAACCGGAAGTCATTGTCAAATGGGTCATGTTGTGTGTAGCGTTTGTTGAACTTTAACGACCTATCCGATGATGTGTATATTGTCAAAATCCAACGTGTGGTTCATGAGTTGTGATTTTGTTTTACAATTATTAAACTTTGATTTAATGTAATTAGTTATCTGATTAGTTATTAGTTATTAAAAATCCAAAGTGTGGTTCGGAAGTTAGGATTTTGTTTAACATGAAACTTCAATTTCCGGTTTGAACCGGAAGTTAAGGTCAAACGGGTCACATTTTGTGTAGTACGTGTTCAATTTATTAAGACCGTTTAGACGACGTATGGATCGTGGAAATCCAACGTGTGGTTAAATAGATATGAATTTTTCAAATATTACACGGACTATCATATGGCTTACAATGTAAATGTACAATGAAATAGCAAGCGACGCTACCTGTATTCGCACATGTAGTACATGTCAACTTAACTACACGTGCATTGTACACGTGCGTGGCTGTGTACAGTGTCGGCGTATGTTTGTGTTGGACTACACTATCGTGCGTTGTCGTACAATGAAAGTCAACAAACACGTGCGCTTTGACGCCCGGTTTAGATGAGATGCAAAGATTGAAATGTTATTATTTGTGTTCAAAAGTTTCGGCAGTATAACTCATCTGTAACCTGCTGCAAAATTTATGTTTAAATATAACATAGTTTAAGAGATATAATTTTTTTTTAATTTACAACTTCCGGTTTGAACCGGAAGTCAATGTCAAATAGGGTCATGTTGTGTGCAGCGTTTGTTGAACTTTTCACGACCTATCCGATGTGTAGATTGTAAAAATCCATCGTACGGTTCATGAGTTATGATTTATTACAAATATTAAACTTTGATTTAATGAAAATCAATACCGATGACGTCATCATGACATCATCATGTTTGTGGCGTCTTGATGATAATGTTCAATTCAAGTTCAATTTTGAGTAATGACAAAAATTTGAATTTTTTAACGAAAAAACACAAAGGCAGACTTTGACTTTCCGTTAAGACCGGAAGTGAAGTTCATACGATTTTTGCGTTAACTTTTCAAATGTTGCCCCAATCTTAATGTACCAGCTGCCCAATTATGAGTATTATAGCTTTCAAGTTCACGAAGATACAGCAACTTGACAATGGTCATTTTCAATTTTAAAAACCTTGTAATTCGACACCCGATGACGTCATCATGACGTCATGACAAGTGTGTTGTCTTTATAATATGTGTCGTCTTGATGTTGAGGTTCAATTGTCTGAAGAGTTTCAAGGTTCAATTCAGTTTCAGTCTTGAGTTATGTTGCAGAAAAGAGTTCCCTAGAAAAAGATGGAGAAGAAAAAAAAATAGCATAGCTGGTGAAAAGTAAAAAGAAAATTTGGTAAACATGTCTTTGTATGAAATATTCTTATACGAGTTATTTGTGATTTTAAATATTAGCATTTTTTAAACAGAAACCTTGATCAAGCCTAAATTAAAAAATGATGACGTCATGATGACGTTGTTGCGTATTTCTTATTCATTGAGATTTATAAGTTTGTGGTAAGTGTTTAACTTTTTTGAACTTGCAACAGGTTTTTATCAAAACGGACTATTTTTTAATATCTTTTCACGAGAGGGTATTGTTGAAGATAATTACGTCAATACTCTGTTAATTGGAAGGCCAAGCGTCAAACTTTATTTCATACAGAGAGAGCATGTCAAAATCCCAGATCATATTGTTTGCAGACCTCAAACGAGGCCCGGGAATATTTAATTTTCTTTTGAACTTCCGGTTTGAACCGGAAGTAAAGGTGTTATGGGGTCACCCTTTGAATGTTATTTGTATAACTCGGCCGGAGCTTTTTTATGGTGCAAGTACTTTGCATGTAGCATTTTTGGTTCTCCGATTATGCTTTTTTAAAAATGTTTAACGTTTTTTTATTGTTATGACGTCATCGATGACGTCATCGGACCGACACAATTTGGGTGTCATATACATACTACGATCTATATACCTAGTAAGTTTCAAGACAAAACCCTTCTTGGTTTATGAAAATTGAATGTTTGAAATCTGAATTTTGAACTTCCGGTTTCAACCGTCACCGTTCAAGGTCAAATGGTGTCACATTGGGTATGTGACTTGCATAATTTGACAAGAGCTTTTTTATTGTTCAAGTATCTT
>CM021537.1:4465643-4477139 GCA_010994315.2 Pisaster ochraceus | reverse complement strand
AAGGGTACCAATAACTCGTTGCACAACTCAACTTGACCGACAAAGGTTGACCCATCGCAGCCCATTAATTCCATCGTTAGAGTAATACGGTGACTTCGACAAAAAATCGGGATAGTTCTGCCGATGAATAGCACTTGGCCTTTCGCCGAATGGTCACATTATAAATCTGCACCAATCAAACACATTTGATGGAGAAGGGTGTATCCTCACCCCCACCCAAGTTTACTTGCCACCAAAAAACAAAAATAATAACTTACTAATAATAACATTATTGATTTTAAATAAAACAACAAATACAAGAAGAAAAACAGAACGCACAATTCATGACCTTACCCCCTCCTCCTTAGATATATGGGATAGTCCATTAAAGGTTATCAAGGAATTTGGCTCTCCTAGATAATTGAACTTTGATAATTGAAAAATTGACAAAGTAAAGAAAAAGCTTCATGGTTAACGGCATGCACGTGCCTTTAATTAGGGTAAAATCACTCAACACTTGATTCGTGACCAACCATCACGTTATTCAAGTGTCTAAATATTTTTTGGTATATTGAAATGGACCAAAAACATAATTGAGTGAATCACAATCATAAACAATTGAAATTGTATCTTGACTTTTGGTCGAAGAAGAAACGTTATTTTATACCTAAATGACCTCCCAAAACTTTGCAACAAAGACAAATGATGATACTGCTTTCTTTCAGATATGGGTCAACATAATTAAATAAATACAAAATCAGGAGGCTATAACATGACAACAGTTGACGTCATTATTGCGTCTTTGTTTGTGCATATGACTAATAATTGTGGCGGTTATCACTCCGAGTGAACAAAGTTACATTAAAAAAGAAATGGCAAGAATAAAATATACGATAAACAAAAGGACTAACCGGGTCTGAAAAAGATATTAAAAAAAAAATAAATAAATAAATAAAAAATAAATAAATACAAAGTCTTCACTAAAATAGCCTTATAGCTGATTCGACTGCATTGCTGAAACAACTAAGTAGATGTTTAGGTAAATCATTCGAGTTCAACCAAAACGTTCACCCGCAGGATTGTTTCAGTCAAAAGTACTGTAAACGACAATACAGATCATCGTTGTTCTAGCCTTATTTATACACACATAGTAAGGTCTTGATGGAAACTTAGTTCATTCCCCCACCGCCCCTCTCATTCTCTGTCTCTTTCTTTCTCTTTTCAAAACTAGACCAGTTTATCTATTAATAATTACAATAAATGTAAACATGATATAAACATATTTGGAGAGTAAGCTTTTTTTTACATCAATGTATTGTCAGCCAACAAACAGACCCCTATTCAAAACTAATAGGGGAGGCGTCATGAAGAAAAAACAATGATGTTTGTTTGTTTGTTTGTTTGTTTGTTTGTTTGTTTGTTTTCGTTTGTTTGGGAGGTTTTCCTTACAAAAAGGATTAAGTATGGTATGTTTACATAAAAAACTGATACAACAAATAGTAATAATCATTTACTCGGCCCAAATTAGTGTCATGCTTTTCAGTCATGGATTGAAAGAAATGACATAACAAGAATCATGTAATTGCCTGGTTCTAAATAAATTGAATAAACAAGTACATTGCTTTGAAGAAAACTGGGTTTTCCTAAATCATTTGAGACAATGCACTCAAATGCACCTAATGTACCATAATATAATACATTCGACAATAGAATGTTATAAATGGCGGAGATATCTCGCCTTTACGTTTCACTGAGATATTCAAAAATGAAGTTACGCGACTAAGTCGTGATAATAAGATGTCATTGTGTTTACTTTTTATTTTTATTTATTATTGTTTTTCTTATTTTTTTGTTTTTATAGGAAAAAGACGATTACGGAATGCATCTCCTAAATAAGAACATAGTTGATCAGGGTGATGTTTAAACAATGACCGGCAATGGCAGCAGGTGTGTGTCCCCACCACCTTAACCCCAACTCATGTTCCCCTACATTTACACACTCTTGTACTCTTATACAGAAAGAATTCCCCTAAAATTATCTTAATAATTCCTGAGATTCCAGAACACAATGAAGACAAAATTGGGGGTACACCATGCCAAGTATAAAGTAACCCAGTTGATTTTGCCAAACTTCCTCAACGATGATAACGGCATTTATATCAATCGGTAGATATTTGATCGGTGTGTTCAAAAGCTACATAGGCTACTTTCATGCAAACGTGTTCGATAACTTACCATGACCACTGCCCGGCGCATACAAACTCTGTAGCAGTAGAATGCCAAACAGCAAATACAACCAAACCATGCTTTAATTCAGGTGTTTCACCAGACCATCTTTGAAGGACAAATGTGAACAACTTCTCAAAGATCCAACAAAACGTCTTCTGATTGAAAAACAACGACGGTTTATTATTAAAGGCGAGCAGACATTCACAAAGTGGTCCTTCGTGAAAACTACCATACACCCAAAACAGAACGGAAAGCACGTTAGTCCTTTGATGAAGGAGTCACCAACGTGTTGTCTCTCCTCACTGTACCAACCAATCAACATCACTTTTGACAGATGCTCGATGCGGTACATGCCTATTAATAATTGTACATTGACTATATCTCCGTGAGCCTGTATTGTCAATGCAAATGTCCAGAGAAGGAGAGTTGTACAATTTGTTTATCGGTGGACCGTCACACTAGTCTGTTCGCAATGCAAACGAACGTTTGGTTGAACTATTTTATTTTTTATTGTTTACCTTCGGTGAGGCCATTGTACACAGTTGCTCACTCAGTAAATACAAATAAAATAAAACTACAAATTAAAAAAATAAATAAAAAATTGTTTACAAATCTCAAAATTCCCAAGTTCCCTGTTGAGACCTAGCCAGATAGCATGGAAAAGGTCAATTGATTCTTAAACTAAAGACAAATCAATGAATGACCGCTTCTTTAAGAATCCATATTGGTGTATTAAACAAACCTCTTAGCCTTGGGCGAATGGGCACTCCAGGCTGAAATCAATAATTTCTTTGACTGTTGGCTTTTGCATGGCTTGGCGACTTTCAATTTGTTTTAGAGTCTAAAGGCTTTTATCATATTATTCACGACTTAGGAAACAAGTCGAAAATTTCTGCTTCAACGTTCTCAACTTGTGGCAAAAGTCGTAAGTATCGGCGTAAAAAAAAAATGTTTTCGAACTATGCCCTTGTCATAAATAATGGAGTCGAAGTTCACTGCCTTGGCCATGTTTTTTGTATAATGTTGTCACTATGGACGACTTTAAGAAGAGTATTGGGGTTAATTATGTCGACTTGAAAATTGTGCAGTTATTGGCTTCAGTTTAAACGACTTGGGGCACACTGTCGTGATTTGTGTAGAAAGTTTTGGCGTTAATGTTCAAGACTGACGCACAAGTCATAAATATAAACAAAAGCGGTAGAATTTGTCATGGATATTATTAACGTCACTCCTCTCGACTTACGGCAGGGTCGAGCAGAGCCACCATACTGTAGGAAGTCATCACAACTCCTACACAGTTTTATAATGTAAGTATGTTACCACAAATCTCGTTAGAATTCTTTTAAAGAATATGCTTGGCACTGTTGGCAATGCCAAAACATTTCGCTTGCCGCATGATGCAGTAGTTCAATTAATATATGATGTAAGATTATCACCTCATAGACACGGCTGACATTTCTTTCGCCAAAATTTAACCTTGAAAATATTGTAATAATGTTCGCTTTTATTTATGTCCACAAGTAATCAGTTCGAATTATTTCTGTTTCGAGTGGTGACATTTTAAACCAAATTTGGGGCTTTGTTGCTTTTTATCAATAGTCAAGTTAAAAATGTGATATTAACGTTTTGTGCGGAGTAGTTTTTTGTGTATCCCAAGTTAAATTAAAATGTGCCTTCATTACAGAAGAAAAGTTTAAAACCTAAACAACAAATGTGCAAAATTACTCGCTCTTGGTTCTTCATAAATGGCAATGCTTTTGTCTTCATAACATTTTCGAACAAATGGTTCTTTTATTTATCAATAGCTATTGTTCTTTTCATTCAATGTAGCGGATGCAAAATTAAGTTTCACTTTGTAGCAGGCCGGTTGGGTAGGGAAAAAATTATAAGCTAAAAGCAACCATTTTTTACTGATGGCTGGCGAACGGAAAATTCGCGTAGTCGACAGACAAGCCTATGTGACCAGCGTGAACTGAAAAAAACCAATCGACATGCAAAGCTTCAGCGGTAGTAGATATGGGCTACCAACTGCGGTCCCTAAAAAAACCACGGTATGTGAAAATCCAAACAAGAATCACAACTGTGCGTTTGTTTATATTTCCATTGTCTTTATAACCATATCGTACACACAAGTCAGCTCGTACGCCATCCTAATAAGATGGACCTTGTCTCACGTCCTACACAGGGGGTCTCAGTCAACAGAGGTCAGTGTTTTAATGAGGTTGGGAGGGGGGCAGGACAAAACTCTGTCAGCATCTGTTGTGTTCAGAATTGGTATGGCAATTGTCAATTCCAGATGAAACCAATACTTAACCAAATAAGCAAACAAACAAGCTTAATTTAAACCAGGCAATACCTGGACATGTTATTATATCACTAAGAAGGGGAAAAAACAATTTTGCATTTAATGCAAACAGAACCCTCCCAACCTATGGTAAAAGCTTGTCAGCGTGTGATGGTGTGTAAGAATCATACAGGTCCCTTGCTGCATGGTTGAGCTTTACAGTTATTGTCCGTACACTTTGAAAATCCCGGGTTGGACGTGACCCGGTATGCGGGTCAAGGGGGGCCCCAACACAATTCTGTGCTTTTAAAAGATAAGTCACATCGTGGTACGAGCGACAACTAATGTTTGACTTATGTGTTATACTTGTTTTTACACCTACATTTGAGAAGAGTAAAATTACCCTGTGCGATTGCCCCGGAGTTGGATCAGTTTAACCTTATGTTAAAGATAGCCTGAAGCAGCACCAATATAAGCCTTAAATGTCTGACACCAATGGTCAAGTTTGAAGTGAATGCGCTGAGATTTTATATTAACAAAAAATTAACGGGCGAGATTGGTGTGAAGCGAACAAGGTGAAGGGATCCTAAAAGTAAGTTTTTGGACATCCCACACCATACAGCGGTAGGCCACCTAGACTATGTAGATTACATTTAGGGAAATTTAGTATTTGAAGATAAAACATTGTTCTGCGTAATTCTCAATAATATGTCAGTAAATCAACATCTGATGTGAATCAAACTGATGCAGAAAGAAACTTTGCGTAATTCACTTTATCGATTGAAACGGTTTGCAGCGGAGCACTCACGGCTCACCTTTTTTCGTCTTTGTATCGCCCTCTGCCGCCCGGTTGATGTGCAACTTTAAATGGTTAGACTATCAGACAACCCAGTAGATGACGTTAGCCAAAAGATTAGCCACCTCTTTCCCGGGCAACACAACTTACCTTGATGCAAATTGATTTTGTGAAAATTTGACCAATCAGGTTAACATCTAAATCAAGCAAACGCGTCAGTTTGAGGCTGCAAGGTTGACTTCGGTCACCGGAAGCCTTTCATACTGGTAACCTTCAATGTTAAACGTACCACTACCTCAGTCTTATGCCTCCGTAGGCAAAGGTTCTTCTGTCTGGTCTCGGACAAAAAGCAAAGGTGGTCTCAGACACCATTTTACAGGATTCATTGGGGTGTTTACTTTAGAAAATCAATACCGACAGCACCCTGTAAAGTTATTGTGGGGCCAGTACCCTGGCGGGGCTACATCATGCAGTCCAACCAGTAGCGGGGTCCCTTAAAATTATGTAACTATGCTGATGATGTTACAAACATGGGCGAATTTTAGTATTGAAGTGGCTGGTCAAGCAGCCCACCACATCGTTGTTAGTGGTCATCTGGGCTCCTCTTTTTTCATTTGTGTTCCCACCTCTTGTGGTCAACCAGCCCCTTCCCCCAATCCCCCTCCCTTTTGTCACCCTCCTTTCTGTTTAGCCTCCTGCTTTCTCTGTGTATTGTCCATCATCTATTTCCACTTGACTGCCTTTTTTACATCAGTAATGTATACATGTACCTGTTTATGTTTGTAGTCTTGTCATTTAGCCTTCCAGAAAGACTCTGCTAGGGTCGAAACGTTAGGCCACTATCTATGTGTTTGTTTTTATTTGTTTTGTTTTTTCATTTATACCATAGGTCTTTTTGGTTGGTAAGCAGTTTGCAACAGCTAATACTATTTTTCCTCTTTTAAATGTTAAATACTGGCTTATTTATGTTGTACCTCTTCATTTTTCATATTAGGGTCCCACGACTAAAATCATTAATAGTTCATCTCCTTTAAAATTATGAAAGTCTTGCTTAAAACATAAAAAAAGTAATTTGGTTTATTTCAAATGAACAAATGCAACAAAACAACATTTTACAAAACGTGACATGTCCTTAAACCTATTTATTTGTACCACCAATAAATGTAGTTGTCTATATTAACTAATTGATTGCAAGAGAGTCAAATGTTTGCTCGATGGATTTTTGTCAAACATCAGATCCACGTCTATCAAGAAACGATTTCTTAAGAAAACAAACCTTGGCTTCATTTTTGCGTTTTCACTAATGATTGACATATTCATTTAGTACAGTGGTATATATTGGATCAATAATGTACAGGGGGAGAAGGATACAAATCAATTAGTACGAAACAGCTAGATATCCTTGTTGTGTATGTAAATATTGAATTGGCTTTACAAGGACAGCTGATTGATTGTTTCGGATAGGGTATCAGACGAACATGATATAACTTGGTTTCTTATAATATAATAACTTAAGGGTCAGAGATTGCTTTTTTGTCAACCTAGTGCACATTTTTGGGCAACAGTTTCGAGAAAAATACAATTTTCAGCTAAAAGTGAAAGTTTCAGCTAAAAACTGTTTTCTACACTTGCTTCGAAAAAAATACGTAAATAAATAGAAAATCGTACTTTGACAAGAACGTCGAATGCATCCGCGTTTAACAAGATGACAGAGTGTGACAACCACATCTCCTGCCGCAGCATTTCCGTATGGACACCCACCTAAACAATCCAAGGAACGAATCACGCATGAAAGGTTATTCAAACAATATTACATTTAAGGAGATTCTTAACAAAAAAAGGTTTGTACTATCAATAGCTGCAGAGCTTCTAACCAAGGTAGTTTTCATGTTCATTAGTTTTTGGAGTATTAGACGAACATGATGTACCAACCTTTATTAGGAAAAGTTACAATTATGGGAAGTTTGTGTTTTAAATCTGATACCTCAGACATTATAAAGGGTTTCTGTGGTAATCAAAGAGCTACATAAAGATGCAGAGACTTCGAATATATTGTCAACACGAAAAGGTGACCGGGGTTAAACAGGTCAGGGGAAATGGTCCACAGAGAATGCTTACACGTTAGCCCATCCAAGCGCCTTTAGTACAGGTGCAATTCCCCCAATATTTCATTTAGCTGCCCCAAAACACACCATAGGAGCTCAGGGGTCTGTGTAGACCCAGATTGTGGGTCACAGAAAATGGATTTGAAAGTAAAAATGCAAAATTTCTTTTTCTGCGCCAGTTTGACCCAGTCATGTTGACGCAGAAATCGGTTAGGCCCCTCAAGGCTTTAATAAAGGTAAATTCTGAAGCGGAATTTAAAGGAGCACTGTGCATCAATCCTCCAAAAAAAAAATTCCGTCTGTGTAATTGACAAGCTAGCACATGAATATACATATTCTCCGTTACTTATAACCCCGAAACTGGTCAGAGAGTTTACCACAAAGACCCTATTCCCTTGAACATTCAATGATTTTTTTCTGAAACTTATTTTGGTTTTAACTGTCATTGTTTTCCCCTCAAAGCTTAAGCTTTTTTTCTTTTTTTTTACGTAATTTGCAATGTTCTAGTTTAATAGAGGTGCATGGTCAATATTTAACTTTGTAATACACTCATTTTCGATAGAGTCCACATAAAAGTGGGAGAAACATTTTAACCGTTTATAACTTCAACTTAGAATACACTGTCAGGACAAAATTTGAAACATTACGTCATCGAAAAAAACAAAAACAAATGGGTATGTACATTTCTAAGGAGAACTTTTGTCAAATTTAAAAGGTCAAATTACGCAATGTTTTATTATAGTGTTTTTTTTCTTTTAACCGAAGGTTGGGGACTCGTTTTTATTTTTATTTTTTTCCATTTTCATAAGGACTCTACCTATTGGAAAATGGTTGGAGTACAAAACTTGACTTGACCAAGGAGACCCATTTTAATCACTCTATTCAGCCATTCGACCCCGATGTGATTGTTAACGTTTAATGAACGATTGATCGATTGAAATGCCGCGCTTTAACACCCGTAATAATAGGTTATGATGATACAAAAAATGGCAGCTGGAATTTACTCAACCCTTCCAAGCAAAACAAGTACGTATTTTCCCTTGCTTTTATCATAAATGGTTCGCGAACCATTATGCGTTTTGACGGCCATTGCCTTCATCGGTTAGACAAGGCTTCGTAGAAGATCAAAACAATAAGCAATATTGCTCCGCTAGTCGATGGTTAATGTACCGAGTTGGAAGCAGTACTATAATTGTGTTTACACAAAAGGGGGAGGGGTTGTGCGTATGTCTTTATGCTCCTTTAAGACCGTGTATGATTGTGTAAAATTATATACAATACCTTTTTGCTGATCTTGTATCTGATTAGTTTGAACATGTTGTGTTCTTTAATGTTAAATTGATAAATACGAAAATAACCGTTCAATCAGTGATTTTATATTTAATAATATGAGAAAGTAATGTGATATTTATGAATTGCACTCTTTATTTTGTTGAAATGATTGATGCACAGATAGCAAACAAAACTGTTGCATAATCTGAATAAGGGAAGTTGTTATTTTGTTGTCCTTACTGTTGTTTTGTTTCTGGGAGTTGTGTTGTTTTGTTGAGTTAATGTTTAAATGTGCTGCGCTGCGCTGCGCTGCGCTGGGTTGCGTTTCGTTGCGTTGCGTTGCGTTGCGTTGCGGTGTGTTGTGTTGTGTTGTGTTGTGTTGCTCCTGCTGCTACAAGTCTTATTGTTGTCGTTGTTGAAGCAGTGACATCTCATTTTATTGACTAGTGAGAAGTTATAAATGCATAGCTTTTTTGTCTTCTTTTTGCTGTTACTGCTACACTGTTTGTTGCTTCTGCTGCTGCTACAGCTGTTAATGTTGTTGTTGTTGTTGTTGTTGAAACAGTATAAAATCATGGTATAGTTCCTCAGGCTTCCACTCGCATCTGAGTTAAAACTATCAATACTCATATCTTGATATTTCTGTTCTACTTATTATAGCAATCTACATGAACATATATATAACTTGTTATTTTAAGCTACACGTGAACAAAAATAAAATTGTTCAATAAACAAAGATACAGTAAGTTGTGTGTTCATAAGATTACAACAACCAATAAGAACAAGTCTGCGCTGTTGTTTCCTATGTTGGGATTGTGGTAAGGCGAGGTTACTCAAAACAGAGAATCCGAAGGGTATACCTCTTACGGAATTAAATTAAACGGCTGTACAGACCCACTTTCATTTCTCACAAAAGCATCTATGGAAATAATCAGAAGAATCTGATGAAAAAATAAAATTGCATGAACTCCTTGCCACAAATTCGTTATCAGTGCATACAGAAAAGAAGAGAAAAAAAACAGGCACACAGACAACTTGTTTTGTTTTTTTTATTAGAGGTTAATGTAATTATTGTCGGACGTGTTGGATATAAAACCCGATAGGCCGAAGTCACGAAGGTCAGACATTACAGTATGATCGTTTCACACGCCGAAGCGATGTTTTTCATAAAATCGAGTCCCTTTTAAGTTTATATATAAGTATAAATATACATAAATTAAATTAGTAGAGGAGGTGGCCTTAGCTTTCGGTCCAAACCGGACCTTCGTCAGAGGCATAAACAATAATAAACACAAACAAATCTATTTATAGCAAACTTCAAAAATTAAATAAGTGTATGTAAAAAAAAAACTAGTAGATGAGGTGGCCTTAGCTTTTGATCCAAACCGAACCTTCGTCAGAGGCATAAACAAACAGAAACACAAATATATCCATTTATAGCAAAAAGAGGAGCAAGGGATTAAGGGAAAGTATCAATAAAAACGGGAAAATTATAGCCAATCAAAGTTATAAATTTACAGACAATGGGGCGGCTAAGAACCAATCAGAGTAAAGTATTGAGGACAAAGGATGTCAGTGTGAAAGGGTGGATCACTGGACAGTAAAGGTGGAACCGCATTCTAGGCATTACAATGCGGTAATTCGAATTATGAAATGGTAGGATAAGAAGTCAAGCTGCATCAGGATATTGCAACTAACAATAGGGGGCAGGATACCTAGTGAAGAGAGTTTAGTAATCTACACGATGATTCTGTGAAAAGAAGGTAATTTGAGAAGAACAAAATCAGAGTAAGTAATTAAAACTAGGCAAGAGGAACCTGCGGAGAGCGCGGTTTATTAATCCTCAGCAAAAGGAATAGGTTGTTTACGGGTGATTTTTAAACAACTTATTGAGAGAAAGAAGGGTGAAAATAAACCAGTGGAGGGAACAGGATTTTCACTGTAACTGCATTTATATTACAGCAATAAATAAGCAAGCAAACGTGAAAGGAGGGTGAAGTAAGTTATTTAACACCAGTGTCTATGTTGAGTCCAAAGGGTTGGACTGTCTTGAGTTGGTGAATCCAGTGTCATTCTCTGAGCTTGCGGTGCGTGTCATCACCATTGCAAGCCTCATTCACCAGAAGTTTAACATCTTTGACGCTGTGATTACGGCTGTTGAAGTGAGTGGATACGGGTACGGTGTCGTGGTCTTTATGGAAGAGACATGGTTCGCAAAGTGGAGACTGAGTTTGGTCTGCGTCTCTCCCACATACTGTAGTCCACATCTCTTACATAATAAAACATCGGGTTTGATCCTTGATTTTGTGAGAAGAGCCATTGCTATGACTCTTCACTTTAAGTGCGGGTTTGACGTAGAGACACGTTCTACATTTAGAGTAGGTACATTTGTGACAACCCTGTATTTTTGTTGAGGGTAGTGTTTGCCCTGTATATAATGTTTAAAAAAAAAATAATAATAATAATAAAAATTACCCAGAGCTATTTGTTACTAATAAAATCACAATACGTAGGTTTAATGATAACATGAACCTCATTTGGGCATCAGTCGTAATTGGTTACAAATAACCGGAAACGAGAACTAGTTTTATTTTCGGCTTTTCTTTGTCAATTTGGTAAATTTAATGAATGTTCCATGGCTAAAGGCTGTTTTCCCAATAATATGATATAATTTACTACGTTTACTAACAGTATTTGAAGAAACAGAATCTGGCACACGTAAAACACACTACCTTTGGGACCAACTTGGCCCCGGAAACGTGAATACGCCCAAGACGTCTACAGTCTATCACATTAACGAGGTCTACTCTGTGTGAAAACGAGGAAACACG
>CM021537.1:4327886-4343906 GCA_010994315.2 Pisaster ochraceus | reverse complement strand
CTCGGTATGTCGACTTATTTGCGTTTAGGATGTCGTCATCCGGAGATAATTATGCCAGGATCTCAACATGTCGGATGGCACTTCCAGAGCTCCGTACGTGCCATCTGCAGTTTCATTCTTACCAATAAAAATACAAGTTACTTGTGCTAATGCTGCTGCAGTCATTGAAACATACCGCCTACCCTGGGAGCCACCAGGTATGTGTCGATGAAGCAAGTACTGTCAATGGTTGTTAATTGGTCACGTGCTGTCTGTGACTACCCTACCAATCAAAACACCTCCTACTACAATGGCTGCAATCACTGAAACAAACCGCCTATATACCCAGGGAACCGTGGCCAGGTATGCGTCCAGAGACCTGTCGTTTTATTTTAAATTGATCACGTGTGGTCTATCCACGCTCCCCAACCAATCAAAATACATGTTACCGGCGTTAACACAGTTACTGCCACCACTGGAAAAAAACGTCTACCAAGGGAACTACCGATTCCAAGGTAAGTGCCAATAGACCAGCCAACATGATTGGTGGTAAATTGGTCGAGCGTCGGGTGCTGTCCATACTCGCACTATTATCAATTAAATAATTAAATAATTTCTGGAATAGTACCGCAACTACCAGGACAAGCCACCTACCTAGGAAACCACCGCGGGTTTGTGAGACAGACTGAAGATGATAGGATGTAATATTGATCACGTGGTTTCTTTACTTACATTTCAACCAATCAGAGCACTTGTTATTTGGTTCATTACCCTCCTCCTTTCTAAAAACCTTTAGAGGCTGCATCATATCAACATTTCAAAGTCTGGCCACAGTTTCCGACGAGGCTTTTCACCACTGACTAAGGGAGCCATAATCACATCGCCAAGTGCTATTGTCTAACCCCTAGGCACCCACTTATTGGTATGCAAGTTTGCCAAAAACGAGGCTTAAAAGCCAATCTTTGTAAGGGTCTAGAAGAAGAACACATTTTAAATTAAAATAACTCAGTAAAGCTAAAGGTAGGAATTTATATTCCTCTTAAAACGATCTAGATTGTTAGGATGGGGAAAACGTGCATCAAAGCGACGCAGTATTTGGATTAAAGCTGTTTGGGTGCCTTTTTTGTTCTACATCTCATCAAAGCAAGAGAGTAGGGTGAAAACAAGCAGTAAGCCTGGTTTCAAGCTCAAATATCTGATAGGAGGAATGAAGTCGGACACACTGGTGGCACATTTACCATGAAAATATCGGAAGAAAAGACCGAGGCTGACTACAGACCCTCGTTGGGAAAGAAGTTGTAACGTTGATCCCAACTTTTCAGCAACAAGATTAACAGCATGCTTCTGCACCCCATCTAAAAAAGATAAATGACAGGCCGAAGTTCAGGCCCAAATGTGGCAACAGTACTTCTTTAGGGGATGCACCATACTTGTCTTACACGGGTAGTGAGTAACATCGGGTGATAACAACGTCCGAGCTCGAATTGGCTAATGTTGAAAAAAAAATAGTTTTAATTCTGCGCAGCCCAGCGTCCTTATAGTTCAGCAAGTGAAAAACCGAACTGGATCACAAGAAAAAAAAAGTTTATTATAAACAAAAGTAATCAAGTTAATACCACAATACACAAGGGAGTTTTCAGACTAAAAATGTGACAATATTTTTTTTAAGACTACCAAAAATAAGATAATGTAGGTCTCCACACGATATCACGTTTCTTATTGATCAAATGGAAAAAACTTTTTTCTGTCAGCTACGAGGAAAAATAAAAACATAATCTGAATCTTACGTTTGATTTTTATTCTTTTCTGCAGAGCCGAAGTTGGAATCATGGGATTGGTGATCCGACCAAAAGATGGCGATGAGACTTCCACACGAGTCACGTGGCTTAGTCAGATCAACCTTAAAGGCTGGGCACTCAAGATGATCGTCAACAGAGTTACCGTCGGGTACCCTGTCTCCCTCTGTGACGATCTGCAGCAGGTAGGTGACAGTCAGTTTATGACGTCAAGACGCCATACCATGGCCGCTATTGGGCAAAGAGTGTCCCCCAATTCTTCCGAAAGTTTAAGACACTATTTTTCTCTTGTACATAAGTAACCCCCTATAAACCCTCTAAATAATTCTTGAGATTCTAAGCACACCATAAAGACACAGTAAGGGGGTCAGGGTTGCACATACCCCATATTAAGCACCAATTAAGAAGCGATGTTCATCATTAATTAAAACGACCAAGATCACGAACTGCTAGGTATACACTGTCCGTTTGTCTTACTTTGTTTTCACAAATCATTGCCCTTCCCCCTGGTTGTTGTTGTTTGTTTTTTTAGAAGGAATTACATCGACAGAGGGTACCAACCGCATCTCTGGCCGTAGCATTCACAAATGGGGGCAGCAACCATCGGAAATCTGAGAAACGATTCGTGCTGAATCGTTTCCCAGACTCAAATGGTTTGCGGTGAAAAATTACTCAAACCATTTTACTTCAATATTAAACCTTTCTCAAAATAGTTTATTCTACCAACAGCTGCAGTGCTTCTGACCTTTTTTGGAGTATTTACCAATCCACGACCCTACTTTTAATGTTCTCTTTGTAGTATTGGAAGAAAACGACGGCTCCGAAGGAACCGGAAAAGAAAGAAGAGAACGAGACACCAAACGATGAAGAGAAGCCTGGGGAAAATGCAGAGACGAAACCGGCAGAGAATGGTTAGTAGGTTTTGTTCGTACCACTTTTATCTGTATCTCTTTTTTTGTATTATCACTCGGAGAAAATTTCAGTGCATATTTACTTTGTGGTCAGTTTTTAAAGGGCATTGTGGTCGCAAAATTTAGATTATCGAAAGCATCAAATTGACGTTTAACGTAAATTCAAAAACGCCATTACCTACAAGAAGCATCCCGTGATCATCATGACCGCAGTATCCGATCACCAACGTTATCCCAAACATTATGTACCATTGAACGTCAATGAGCTAACACATTGTCAACTCTAGCCGAGGGCGCCCTACTTAGATGACGTTATTAGCACGAGGTTTGTTGCTAAATAAACACAAAATGACCTTCATTACTTCACGAACCATCTTCTAAATCAATCAGCATCACCACACTAATCGCCGCCAATCACCATCAGATTGTGTCAACATTCATCGTTATAACTGTCCGAATCACATCAATATAATCACTGTAATTAGAATGATCACATAAATCAATACAATTACTTCATTCACCCTCATCATCCCAACGTCAAATACACATCAACGAGAAAATAATTACCACCAGACTGTGTCCATATTCCTCGGTTAAACTGACATGCTCACAAATGGTCAACACAATCAAGCCAAAGCATCCGTCCTCCTTATGACAAAAATTAATACCATTAATACATCATTATGAACACTACAATCAGTATCATCACAACATTCAACTTAATCACACCATCGTCAAACACCTTCCTTTAAATTATAATTACCGTCTCAATGACAATCAACCTAATTACCGTAAACAAAAATTTAAAACATTCAATTTCACCTTCATAAATCACTGCTTGCCTTACTACAAATCACCTTAATAAATTTCTGCCCTGCCATCCCAACACCCCCATCTTCATTATCCAAACAAAAAGGAGAAACTCAGGTTAAATGCAGAGATGAAACCATCAGAAAACTTAACCATTCGTAATGAATCATTAACAACATTTCCAACATAATCATTGTAGTCTCCATAATCACCATAATAGTTATGATCAGCATAACTACCTTCTTCTTCAAAATTTCCATAATCACCATAATCAACATAATCTCCATAGTCACCACTATCAATTAATCACCACAATCACCATAATCAACACAATTACTATTTCACTTTGATCACCACAATTCCATTATCATCATAATCGCAATAATCGCATTAACCATCATGGAAATCAAAATCATTGTAGTTACTATAATCGCCATTATCATCTTAATTATAAAATCACTGAAATCATCATCATACTTTCACCAAAAAAATCACCATAGTGCTCACTGTCATCACTCAAACCGTCAACAGGGCATGTGTTCCATGCTGGAACAATTTGTACACAGCCAAATGAAAGGAAACATAAAATCAGATATGTTTTATATCGAAATTGCTGTGTCCTATTTTTAAAAACTCTTAATTTGAAGAAAGGTGGCACACCACAAAACTTGTAAAGCTGATACTTTTAAAACTCTTACGTTTTTGTGGAAGTTATTGCTTTCCCATACGACAAGTGTAGTATCTTGTCTGCCAGAAAGGTTCTGAAATGTACACCGTCAATCTTTTTGTAAAGGTTATAAATGGTTTTAAGTCACTCAATATAATCACATACAGGGCAATGGCCGAATTTCATACAGCGCCTTAAGCACGAAAGGTAGCCAAGCACAACATTTATATGCTTACCAGCAAAAGGTTACGGACCATATTACCATGACACATACACCATCTTTCACTGGTATCCTGCTAATTTTTACTTAGCACAAAACTGCAAAATATATTTCTAATTACGCAGACCATGGAGGTCAATGCATATCACCGATCAATCACTTTAACTCCCAAACTCCTTAACAAAATTGCACCGGACATGAGGTGTTTTGGTGTCAAACTGCGGATAATCATTTTCCTGTTGCGCTGAGCTCAAGAAATCCGAAAATGACTGATTTCTTCAGATCCGTTCATAATATGGAAATGTCCCACTCTTTGGATTACCCGTGGCAACAAAGATCCTGCCATAAGAGGTGGAAAATATATCAAGTATCGGTAATGAATACACCATTTTCCCTAACAGGCAGAAATAAAGTAATCAAAATGCAAGCGTGTAGAGAATATAGTATAACATCTCCGTGTATATGTGTGGGTCTCATACTTGTATGCAGACCTATTTTAAATTAGGGGGGGGGGGGTATTCTAAAAAAATTGGTGTAATCTTTGTAGTCTAAAAACTCCCTCGTGTAATGATGTGTAGACTTGTTTCCAAGTCTTTGATCGTGGTTGTTGTGTGCATGTAGCGCCCTCGTGTGTGTAATTACCTGAGATTGCAAGATAGGGCTGTGAACAGCCAATAGGGCAAAAACTGTTACCAACGAAAAGAACCCAATCTCAGACTTGAAATCAAGTCTAAATTTGGAGCTAGTGAAAAATATCAGGACTTTTTTTCTTCTTCTTCTTCGTTTATAAATCTATGTGGAAATAGTGCAAACATTCAGTAGACCAGTATTTTGATTTTATTACCTTTTACTCTTCCATCAGACTAACCAGACGTAGGCTACGGTTACATTTTAGAAAGGTATAACCTTTTAGACTCGGTGGCAACAGTTTGTTCGTGTTTGGTTGTTTTTTTTATGAGTTTTTTTTAAGTTTTTTTTATATGCATTGACGTCATCACACCGTCATTTAAGAGGTAAAACGATGACAAAAATTTTAGTTACTGTATGCGCGACGCACAGCATGGGCCAAAAAGCAACCCTATTTTGACCTCTATCAGAGAGTGCTCTACCCACGTTACGTCACATCCACATTATTGGTTAACAAGATGTTTTAGATAACTTGAAAACTAAAAATTTATATTTGTACGTTTTAGTAATGACAAAGTTATCTGTACTTTCTGTATTTAAAGATTACATACGAATCGTGGACCTAAAACAAAGGAGTTTCATACAGTGTAGGGACTTGTAACGCTCTAAGGATTTACACACGTCCACCTAGTGTTTTTTAAAGTGTTGAAGAATATGTAATTTCTGAAATGCACAGAACAAAACAACGTCCACATGAGTGTTTGCAACACCGAGCTACCAAGGGCTAAATATTAAAACCACTCTTGAATTAAAACAATCATGTCTTACTAATGGCTTCCAGATGGCTTAATTTGTTAGATCCCCAAAATAATCGAATCTAAAGGATATATTTGATGGTTGAACCTATTTTAAAGGGATTGTGTTCACCCCAAAAAAACTTTTCAAACTTACTGTTTGAAATAGTGCGTTGGTGTAGGTGTGCACATATAATTCGATGGTACACCCCAAGGTTTACAAATGGCACTTACATGTTTATTGTTTGAATAAGATGCAATAGAAACACTTTTTTTCTCCACAATCTACTATTAAGAATCTCAAACTTTTAACGTGAACAAGCCACGTCGGGTCCATAAATTGACTTACCATGTATAAAAAAAAGCGCTCTCAATGTGGAAAAACAGTTTTCTCATTGTGATAGTGACTTAATCATTCCTGGACAAAGCTTTCCACTTCAAAACCTCCCAAAAGCTTTGACATTTTGTAGCTATAATGTTGATCTCATTGATTTTCTTAGGAAAGACCGAAGAGGTCCCGTCAACTGACGGACCGGTCGAGAACAACGTAGCACCAGCCGCACCAATCACAGTAGAGGGCGATGACATCCCTGCAGCTGATGGGGAAGAGAAGGAAGATAATCCCGCAGAGGAGGCGTAGAAGTAGATAGAGACAGTAGGCGTCAGGCATCGTAGATATATAAAGGGAGACAGGGAGCAACACAACATTTTTCTACCATCCCTTCACCGATGGGTTTTAGTCCACACTTCAAATGGTAGGCGTAACAAAAGGGGTTTTACAACAGGCTAGAATTCGGCACAACCTTTTTGTCAATGACCCTGACTCAGCCTTAATACACTTCAAACAATGGAATTATTGGGTTCGAAATTCAAAGTGGAAGGTAAAATTCCATCAGGTTTATGTTTTGCCGTCGTTTACCAGCCATTGTTAAAAGCAACCAACCAGTAACAGTACTGACTGGTATTCTGATAACCTCTAAACTAAATTGGTTAGTTAACACGTTGACAAAATGTCGGCAAATGACACTAAGCTAGACCAACAGAGGGCGCCTTTTGAAGTAAATTTCAAACTAAGGAAAATATACATAATATTCTACGAAGTATATTGTTCATTTCATACTTTAAAAATGCGTAAGAATAAGGGAGTATTTTTTCTGTGAAACTCGAAATCTCAACCGTGATTTTCGTTCACAGTCGATGTTAAAACATGCGCCCTCTAGCGGTCAAGTATAAAACAAATATTTTCAAAACTTTCACATCGACTTAAACACTTCTTTTCAAACAAACGGTTTGATTTTGTGTTCGAAACTGGACAAAGAGTAATATCCATAGTTAAACCTAAAATGTCATCTGCAGGTTGTGTGTTTTCGTAAACCAAAGCTGTGGTTCTTTTTCAAGTATTTGGATCGGTGTGGAATAGCCCCGAAGGCACAAATGTAAACTTGTATTCAGAGAAATTGGTTATTTAAAAACAGATACACTACTTTAAAAGAGATGAAAATACTAATTCTGATTAAAGGGGAGCTACTATAATGGTAAAATGGGGTTTGTGTAATTTTTGCTGTATAAGTTAAAATGGCTGCCGAATTAAGATATTTCTAACATAAGCAGTGTTGTTGCGACGGTATGGTATACATGTTGATTGTATAATAACAAACAAATAATAATAGAGGTAGATGTATAATGTAGTTATATGGAATTTTGACGCATAATTTGCAGACATTTTGCAAAAAGATATAATAATAATAATAACAATTCGGTGTTTAATCCCATTATAATGTTGTGGCCTTTATTATTTTTCAAAAGATATAATTACTACTCTAATTGGAAATAGACCTGATGCATTGCACTCATCTTTAGAGGTAAAACGATGACAACGTAATGGAAAACACAACTTTGTACGCGCAATGGTGATCCATTGAGCAGCCTTGTTTTGACCTCTAAGGGAGGGCGCCCTTCAAGTGACACCACAATGCATTCGGTCTATCATTGAACGTAATAGTCAGGCTTGACTATTATATTGAAAAGAGGTCTCCAATGTCAAATTGAGTTTTTTTATGCACTCATTTTCCAAAAGACAGAGTCCTTCCGAAAGTGTGGGGCTGGGGAAATACAAGTTGCTAAGCTTGCATTAAAATGGGGTTCAACATGTCATTTTATTTGTTACTCCTTCAAACAAGAACGTCATCAGACATCAAAGAAAAGTTAGTTTGTAAATTCTCCAGGCATCTGGAAACCAGCTACAAAGAACAGTTTTGACAGTTAAAGCTCCGTCAAATTCAATGCCGTCTTGATTGAATATCATAAAAACTTAGGAATTAACTGAAAATGAGCTGCACAAAATTAATGGACAAATCAGTGGATATGTGACGACATCGAACGTTGTTTGTTTTTGACAAAAATTGCATAGCGAGCACAGTGGCAATTAACATAAACTTAATGTCGGGCCAGAGACTTTATCTTTCTTATTCCTTTTTCATAAGTACTGTATTAGTTGGAAAATGGGAAGGATTCAAAAAAATTAATTTGAAATTTGAGATCCTCTTTGAAAAAATTTAAAAACAGTTATATGTTTCATTATTATCCATTTCAATGCATGAACATGTACAAGTAATCAGTGTCGTGTTGAGTGTTAAACCAGATGTAAAATATTACAGTTATTGTCCAAACAGTGTTTACGTGGAAAAGAAATATGAGCCATTAAAGAAATATATCAAGATGTTAATCCTGCGCGAATCCTTGTCTAAGTTTTCACATGATGTTGTTTTATACCAGCTATGAGAAAGTAATTCATACATTAAAAAGAACACGGTTTGGGATTTTTACGCACGACGTAAAACACACATGCACACAAAAACGTTTATCCAATAAAAGAAGCAAAGGAAATAGATTAGTAGACAGCCAACAGCGTAACCTATTTTATGCACTTTTATGAGAAAATGTGCCAGCTGCGCCGTTATAGTAGTTTTACAGTGACGGAGTAACCCCGGGGATTACAACAACAAAATGCGAGAAGGTTCCAATAGTTACTGGCTTCATAGGAATCCAACAAGTTGATTGGCAAAGAGGTTGGTGTTAGAAACCTCAAAACCAAGCACAGGCTGTAAGTTTGGCATCTGGAAACCAGCTACAAAAACAGTTAAATTTCCACTTTATCAGTTGATTAGATTTGGGTAGGTGGTTTGTTTATCTGTACATTTTTGTGCACGAAGCTTATGAGTGAAGTCAATTTTCAGCCCTCAAAAAGGATAAAATAAAACTACACAATTCTAGGGCATGATTATGTACTTTGGGAAAACATCAAAGAAATATCAAGTGAAATGAGTTATTGCTACCACCTCTCACTCAAGGGTTTGCAAGCCTGTTACATTTTATATTAACACAATAATTGGTTCAAAGTGCAAGGTTCAAGGGCGGAGGCGCCTGAGCACAATCATCATGCTCCTCACACCACTGAACGTTGGTACCTCAAATTCTCCCATGATTTTATTGTTTCACAAAACGACTCTTTTAAAAACAGAAAAAAGGGCACCAATGAAGCTGCCTCTCCAAAAATTATCTGCTTTAGTGCTTGGGAGGAGCTTCAACCCAAAAACAAGGACGCTGTATAGTTCTGACAGTATTCATAATTTACAACACTATGATGCAAAACGACCTCTTGGTAAACAACTGAAGTCGTTTTCAAGCTGAGCGTTTTTACACAAATTATTTCCATGAGGGAAATTGGATACTCTCTAACTTTCAGAGCAGCAAACTATTTTGAAGCCATCTGAAGCATGTGTTTTAAATTCATCAAGGGTGGTGCCTGCGCATAATGACGCATTTTTTACGCAGAGCGGAACCAGTAAAAACTCCCAATATTCGATTTCCAACCAAGTGAAACAATAATTCGTTTGTGTGTCAATGTGTAAAAAAAAGATAGATAGCTTTGTAAAAAATATTAAAATAAAATACCTTGTGAAAATTAAATTTGATATTATTTTGTTTGTAGCAGTAGCATCTCATTACGACTGAATTTTCTCGTGCCTGAATAATTATAATTATTATCACAAAGGCCTTTTTGCTATAAAAAAAAACAAATTGAAGTAAAGAGAATAGTTAAACAATACAATGCTTTAGCGTTGCTGCTTTAGCAATATTATTCATTTATTGTTGCTTTTTTTTTTAAATCTTTGTTTATGTTTGTAACAACATAGAATGCATTATAGCTTTGTTATTTTTATTGTGTTTTGTTAAGAATATAGCATTATATGGAAGGCAACATGGAGACGCATTAATTTATAAGTATTGATAGTTTGATATAAGTTATTGCTGTAATTACCAGCTGACATTTATGATAATTGATATTCAGTAAACATCTCACAACTAACCTGTTGAAGATATCATTTAAAAAGTAAATGTAAATGGAAGCTTGACCTTTCCATTGGTGTTGGTAGAAAAACGGCTACCACGGGAATGTTTACTTACTTTAAAGTAAGGTACACCATTGACACTGTTGGCAGAAGTACAGTACATCGACCCTATTTCATTGAGCTGCCTAAGCAGAAAACATTACATAAACATTTTCTGTTGAGCAAAAAATAGCCAAGATACTAGTCAAGCAGCCGATTTCACGAAACGCTAGAATTCATCCTATCTCGAGTTAGGACGAGTAACTAGTCCTAACTTAGGATTAATCTTAAGGTTTACATGTTACAGTGCAAGGCTGGGACTCGTCCTAAGTCCTAAGATTAATCCTATGTTAGGAAGATTTGGTGAAATCGACGGCAGCTTGTACATGTAACACAATATTTTGTCAGGAAACCTTATAAGCAAAACTTGTTGTGCCAAAAAAAAATGTGCTTAAAAAGAGCTCTACGGAAATAGACCCTAGTGAACTCACAACCATTTAAATTATGTGCAAAAACATTTGAAAAACTACAGCTACTGCTGTGTTTACTCAAGAACAGGTGCATTACTTGTAATATTGTAACTTTTGGTGTGCTAGACTCTATTTGAAACTATAGTGCAGTGTTGACTAAGCACGTTTAACTGGATGGTTGCTATCTTGCTGCTTTTTTTTTCTTCTTTTATTTTCTTTTTTGCTGTAACTCGTACCCTTGCAATTTCAAAAATTTCCATGTCAGCTAAAATAACCGCTCGACCCAAATTGCTGTCGAAAGCTGACATGGACCAGACAATTTCATTCGAGTTGTTTAAATTGGATTCTAGTCACTTGTGCCAAAGTGTCTGTTCAAATCATGAATGAGGTTTTATAAGATTCGTTTCATTATGAGTGAAAAAGAAATTCCGACGTCAATCCGATCGACGATTGGGAATTTAGGGATTTTTTAAATTTATTTATTTAGTTTTTTGTTGTTGTATATATGTATATGTTTTTTTCACCAAACAATGGACCCTTGCATTTTCAAAATATGTCAACAACTACACTGTAAAATGTCCTGTGTCAGAATTGACCCGGGTCATGTAGGACCTGTCCAATTCTGCTTCAGTTTGACTCTGAACATAAGTCAAGTGGCTAGGTCAACCTGGCCGGGAATTGGAAATGAGCCTGGCTCGTTGGACCCGGAATCAGGTTCACAATTTTGACCCGGGAGTTTTTTATAGTATGAAAATACAGATTATAACACCTTCATCAACTCTACCACTCGCAACAGGTATATGTAAACCACTCTGTGAAAAGCCGACGACAATGTGACGCGTTTTCCCATAGGTTTGTTCGTCGTACAAGATACAGATGCATTTAGCTCCACCCTTGCTGAGTTGACCAATCATGTGTCACGATTGCGCGTTCAAAAATGAGATGTGAGGTCTGTACAAAACCATGGCTTCGAATTCGATTCTGACTTTGACTTCGTTAGTTGAAATTGTGAACTATCGACAATCGGCTTCAGGTAGGTGGACAAAAGCCTATGACGAAGCCGAAGCCGATGTTTCGAAAAGACACACCTTAATAGGCCCATTACAAAACAAGATGACGCCATCTGACTTTGTCCCTTTTCGAAACCAAGGCTTAGGCTTGGGCTTGGGCTCCGTCCACCTGGTAATGAAGCCCCGATAGTTTCAAATAACCGATGGAGCCTAGCCCAAGCCAAGTCTTGATTTGAAAAGGAGCCATATATGTTGGCTGCGGACGCGGTATGCCTAATCTGACGCGACCGTGTTAAAACAAAACCCGCGTGACTACCATTGATAAGTGGTTGCTATGCTGTGTTGGGTTTAATGGTTTAGTCTGATGCATGCAAAGAACTGAAACATCTGCTAGAAATTAGATGATTTAAATTATTCGATGGGTGCTTCTTTACATCTTGTTTATACTTAAACTATGCTTTTGATTGAAATAAATTGTACATGGTAATTTTTTTCTTGAAAGGTGACAAATTCGGTAGATTTTATACAGAGAGTGTAGGGCAACACTGTATTCACCGTAAAACAGCCGGGCAAACGAGAGTAGGGGCACTTATTTTTATGTAAAGATTAGGCAAACGTAACTAACTGCATGATTTTAAAGTTAGAAAGCAAATATGCTGGGGCCAAAGTGGAGTCGATTTTGTTAAGCAAAATCAAATAACTGTAAATCTGTCGGTAAAACTTGACTAGTTGTATATTGGGTTGGTGATTATTGTCTGCATTGTCTTTTTCGTTTCGAAAATGAGAAGAGTCGATTTTCATGAAAAGAGCGATTTCAGTGTGGTTAAAAGTGATGCACCGTACAAACTGTTGGTGTTTATCGATAACACAGCCGGTGAAAAATCGCCAATCACCAATTATTAAATACTTGCCCAGCACCGCCTTGTTAACTTAACACCCTCTATAAAGTTAGCGAAACCTAGCATGTAGACATTACTAAACGTAGTCCTATAAAAGAACATATGCACATTGTAGTTTAGGCTGGAGGAGAGTTTTTTTTCGAAATGTGAGACTTTGGAGTGCTGGATGGCAGCAAGCTCTCCAGGTAAACTTCCCTTGTTCACGTTTTTCTGAGCATGCGCACATTACTGAGAGCGATGGATTAACCTGGTAAAGCCCGGTTCGTACTTCATGCGAAAGCGAAAGCGAAGCGAATTTTATTGCGTCAACAATGGAGAAACTGCGCGTATTCATTGTCAACGTCACAGAAATTCGCTTCGCGTTCGGATTCGCGTGAAGTATGAACCGGGCTTTAGTCTGCTGCCACTTAATGTCTCAAAAGTCCCCCATTATGACCAGTGAAATGCCAAAGGGTATAATGTTGTAAGTTACTTACCCTATATGAGCCCCCTTAGAATACAAATAGATATTATGCTTTGACGCCATCAAGCCGCCATCTTAGAGGGAAACCGATGACACAATGGAAATGTGGAGAAATGAAGTTCCAATGAACAACCTCACTTTGACCTCTAGGCGAGGGTGCCCTACCTAAATGACGTCATATGCAAAATGTCTATTGATTGAAAATGTAAAAAGATTATATGAATTTGAATGAAGCATAAAACCGTATATCTGCACAAACTTGGTTCGACGGAATTTACAATAACGGTGGAACGATGGTGAGTGTAATTGCTCGAGCGTTCAAATTATCAATACATTTACACTGTTTGTAATTTTGGATACACCAAATTTTGTTGTGTACGCAGATGATTATGGGGGTTTTCGAAACCTCGGTCTGATCTTGGGCTTTGGCTTGGGCTCCGTCGGTTATTTAGAAGGCGTGTGCTGTCCTTACACGGCTCCAAACAGGCGTAACCGGAGCCCAAGCCTCAGCGTGGTTTCGAAAACAGCCTTTGTTTATACCAATGTCAGTCTTATCTCGCTACAGATGGAGCCCCACGGTTGTCGGGCATTGTTTTCGCATCTGGTCATTGGATGCCAAAAAAAAAACATGACCAACCGATCCTGTGTTAAACTGGCCTGACTCTGCGTCAAACGTACGCAGAAACTTTGACCAATAAATGGTCAGGGCCCTGGAACTCGGAATTCGGATTTATTCTGACCCGTTAGAGTCAGAATAAGAGTGTAGAAACAGTCGATAAACCAGACAAGTTACGATATTAATCAAGCTAATGACGTATTTCGCGAAGGGCTTCAAACTGTTCCGTAGTTAGCTTCGACTGAAACATGTTAAGTCGTGCATGTTTTTATTTTTCTTCCGTGAATTATCAAACCTAGTATTTGTTACGCTTTTGAAGTAACTCTTTTTACATACATTCCGTAGTCATTAATTTAAATTTTGAAATAAATTTATTATTCATAGCTTACTATTAATTGGTCATTAAGGTCATAAGGTCGCCCCCCAAAAAAGTAGTTGATAATAATAAAAAGCGCGTGTATTGATATAACATTTGAAATGTCTCTGTGTGAATATTTTCTGCTCAATTAAAAGGTTTAATGAAAAATATTATCAATTGTGATTTGATTGTGATTTTGTTTTTAGATTGTTTTCACCGACCAATCAGCTTTTCTTTTCTTTTTTCTTTTTTGCTTTCAACCAAAGATTTGTTGTGTTGTGAACTCACAAAAAATTAATAAAAATAATAAACATAACACAAATTACAATGAAATAGCACACCATTTTTTAATCAATTTTCAGTTTTCATTACTTTTTTCAAATTTTTTTAAACATTTGATATTTATAAATATGTTTTCTTAGTTAATTTTAGCCCCAAAAGTAAAACTCCTCAAAGAAACTCAAATTCAAGCATGTTTTTTTCTGATTCATTCAAACAAAGTTTTCTTGTTCAGCTACCATTGCATTTAATTTTGTTTTCGTGATTAGGTTCTCAATTAAGGTTCGGTTCATTCATTCTATTAATATTACACAATGATCGGGCCTTCTCAGAGAAGTCATTGGATTTATTCTCTGGATAAACTACCCGATTCAATCCGATACTGGATTCTCTGGAAACTTTCAAAATAGAGTCTAAGGCACTGCTCTTTGCACATGCATACAGCATACTGTGTGTAGTTCATTAGATATATTTGTATATAATATGCCTCTGACAAAGGTCCAGTTTGGATCGAAAGCTAAGGCCATCTCCCCTACTATTTGCATATAATATATATATGCATAATGCCATGTTTAATCACTGTATGTCGATTTTCATGTAATTGCTGTAGCACCATGTGTGTAGTATTTTAGAATGTGCGCATTATAAATCCATGTATTAATAAGATCAATATCACAATGCATTTCTCACTTCGGGGATTTCCCCCGAAGTGAAATACCCTGGTTTCATGGCAACGGATTAGGGCAATCAATATCGACATTGTCTTTTTTATTAGTTATTTCTTTTTGTTTGTGTGAAATCCACTTCAAGGTTTAGTTAGCAATAATGGACTGTGTACATCAAGTTGCACAAATGTTGGTGTTGTGGTACTGTAATAGGTTGCAATATGACGTAAATCGGTCATCTTTACGGACAATTTGAATAAAACAAAGGCGCGTTTTGCGATTGGCGTGCAAACACGCACAATTCACATCATTGACTGGAGTGGTTAAAACCCTTAAAATAAGGAAAAGGCCTAATTAATCATACCACACAATGATTATTTAAGCCATATCTCCAAAGTTTATTGACCTTAGGGAGTCAAAATCAGTGGAATCCTAAAATGGACCATCACACATATCTATTGTTATTTTATTTTATTTATTTATTATTATTTTTTTTTTGGGGGGGGCCAGACCCCAGAGTACTTTCCTTTTTTTTTTTTACATAAATTTGCTAATATATATATTTGATGGTGTGGTAGTAAATATTGGCTCGTCGAGATAAAGTCAGGGGGCATTGCTTAGATGATTAGTGAAATATATTAAATATTGGGTAGCTAAATTATTTAAATAATCCTAGACAAAAGCTGGGCGTGTAAAGCAGTCACTTAAATGTAAACATTATTGGGAAAAGCACATGTTTTGTGGAAAATATATAATTGGATGGTGTGGTAGTAAATATTGGCCCTTTCGCTCGTCAAGGTAAAGTCGGGGGCATTGCTCAGATATTTAGAGCTTAGGTAAATAGGGGAAAATCAATTACTGGGTAACTAAATGACTCAAATAATTCTAGACAATAGCTGGGCATGTAAAGAAGTCATTTAGATGTAAAAACTGTTGGTAAATGCACAGACATTTTTGTTCAATATACCTTAGATGTTGTGGTAGGAATTATTGGCCCTTTCAAGCATTTTTTATAAATTAGGCTTTTCAGGCAATTAAGGGTTTTAATGAACAACTGGGTTGCGT
>CM021537.1:4279282-4311621 GCA_010994315.2 Pisaster ochraceus | reverse complement strand
TATATATATATATAGGCCTATAGGCAATCTGTAGTGTTTCAATAGGTGTGTACAAAACTAATGGGGTTGTGGATGTATATATGTCAACGTGGAGTGCCGTCGACAAACTTCAAAGAGCCATGGTGACCTTTTAGGGGACTCAACCCCATTAATGACTATACTGTCTCAAAGGAGGGTTCTAGTAGAGGATTACATGTAGTATGACCAGAGTTGACCGAACGGTTCAAAAAGTGCCTACCGCTACTGCCCCCTTGCGTGACACAGGGTTTTAAACGTCGACCATAGCTGACGTTGTGGTATTGTGACATAAGAGCTGTGTACTGTACATTATGTTAGTACAATTTGAATAATGCTGACGAAAGCAACCAGCTACAATCCTCCAAAATTCAAGCATTAATATAAAATGTTGAAACTAATTTCTCCCCAATTAATTTTAGTGTGTTGGGTTGTTCGTCCCCGGGACGCCTCCGTAAGACGACTGCATACAGCTAGATAATGACAGACTCAACAGAAGGTAAGAGCATTTCTATAGAGGCTACACCATTCAAAAAATGATACAAATACTTTCCCGGTTCTCATTTTACCCGGATTCCGCATCCCAAGGGGTCAGGCTGACACGAAAACTGATCACAACTTAAGATTTTTACTCGGATTCTGCATTCTGCGTTAGTTTGACAGAGTTTCGGTGCAGATTCTGGTTCACAATGACCCAGGAATGGGTCAGGCCCCATTGGACACGGAATTCAGGTCAATTCTAACTTTTGTTTTCCTTTTTTTCCCTTCATTTTATGTTGTGCAATTTGTAGTTGTAATTAAGTAATTGTGTTACTGTGAAGTTTTTGTAAGATTGCAGATCAGTTGCAAATGATTGAGTTGCAGTTGTACTTTTTGGTTGACAGTGTGGTTGGACAATTTTGGATTGGTATTTATATTGTCTGTTTCTGTGCAGACTGGTTTTAAGGTCAAATATTTAGGCTTCATATTGTATTTTGACTAGTAATTTTGTTGGTGTAAAATGCTTATTGTTAAATCCAACTAGGCCAACTATGTCTTTGCTAGATTCTATTTTGAAGTCAAATAGTGCATGAGCTAAAACTTAAGTCAGTGCCGTCACAGATTGTTCATGTGAAGAAGATGCAGATGTACGTCGACGTGTAGTGGATAGCATTGAAGCTACACTGAATAACACTTAATTAAAAACATATTGGAGTCAAGTCTTCATAAAAGAGTAGGGATATATTTCCGTACTACCAATTATGTATACCCCTTTTTAGCTTTAGGATATAGAAACTTGTTTTCATTCATCTTTCGTAGAGGAGATTGCCTGTTGTATTTTGTTGTTTAACAATTACAGAACATTAAAAATTTGGTGCAATGTATGTGCATGTAATAACATTTGATCAGTCTCTAAAATCTCATGATTGCGATGATTTTGGAGTTGCTTTTACTTGGGTTTATATCCTGACTTAACAAAGTGTGGTTCATGGAGATAGTTGTGATGTACGGTGTACCTATCTTTTACAATCTTTGTGTTATGGGAATTTTATGATGTCCGATTACAAAGTGCCCTCTACGTTTATTCGATCAAAAATAGGCGTGTACAGCGTGCGGCGTTCATAGATCTGACTATTGGTTGTGTGTAAGTAGTCAAAAACAACGCCTAAACCATTCATCTTCTATTTAAACGAATAACCTAAACCCCACGAAATAACTTTAAAACAGCCGCTCGTTTTTTTTAGACCGCATAATGTGTATTTAGCATGCACATCGCGTATTTCGTATTCAATGTTACCCTCGCTGAAAATGGCGCGCGTCTCCTTGCAGTCCCGTCGCGTTTGTGCACGTAGCATTACCAGTGCGCCCTCTAGTTCCTATATATAACTTTATTGTGTGCGCGCAATCACTGTGTTCTTGGGGTGCAATACACTTAATAAACACCCATAGAAACCAACGCTAAATGCTAATTTAATAATAGGGTTAGTGTCGATGGCTACGGTTTTGGGTGGGGGTAGGGTTTGGGTTTGGGGCTAGGGTTTGTGCTGTGGGCTAGGGTTTGGGATGGGGTTAGGGTTCGGGGTGGGGCTAGGGTTAGTGCCGATGGCTGGGGTTTGAGGTGGGGGTAGGGTTTGGGTTTGGGGCTAGGGTTTGGGCTGTGGGCTAGGGTTTGGGAAGGGGGCTAGGGTTTGAGCTGATGGCTAGGATTTGGGAACATTGGGCTATAGGTCCGGGTGGTTTCTCTTTACATATTTTCCTGATCAACCAGCCACTTTTTTTTATGTGACTAACCGTCATAGCCTCATACTCGTCGTAGTCTTACCCTAAAAACAAACCCAGCGAACCTCTCTTTGAACGTTGAATTAGTCTGTTAATAAATGTAATGTAATGTTAGGAATTAACACTATTATCACTATCGTAACAGTTTACAGCGAAAGGAATTATGTTTTCATTGTAGAAAACTGCAACAACTTACGAAAAAAAACACAAACAGCTCATTTAGGTCGTTAGTTCAAGCCTACATAACTGTAAACAAAACCCAAACATGTAGAAGGACTCTACCAACGTGGCTGAACGGGCGCCACCACAAAAAAAGAAATTGGTGGGTCAGCCGTTTGGAATTTTTGCTAATTAGCCTAGAAAAAAAAACCGCAAGTGTGCTTTTTCCCAAACCGACTCGCTGCCAGTTTTCATCAGGCACTCCTCCAATTCACAAGTCAAATAGGACCAACTTTAAAGCCAACATTTATCAAATCTCCCCAAAAGTTAAAACGCACAAACCCGAGGTTGTGATAGATTCTTAGCATTTCACATTCTATTAATTGCATGACCCCAAAAACCTTATAATTCAAAAGATTATGTGGGTATACAAATTATGATAATTATCTTTGCGCATAAATTTGGGCCTAGTTAGTGTGGTGCACCCCTTGGAACCGCAGACATATTAAAATACCTAGGCCCTATAGACCGACAGCAGGGGACACTAATCTTAAATTGTTGATTTTCTGAAACCATGGGCGGAAGTGAAGGTGCGTTGATACTTTTTGCATTATACGGGGGTTGTTAAGGCATAGCCGCGAGGCAGTGCTCTCGTTTGACTTTTTCTGAATTTTCAGGAGATATTGGTCCGATGATGGATTGTTAATTAATTTATGAATTTTAGGAAATTCCTATAATAACTGGAGTTGATATATAGTTGTTTGAGTTACTTTTGCTGATTTTGGGTGAGGACATCGTACAAATTTGTGCAGTCTCATTGCAGGAACACGTTAGACTATTTTCGATTTCATCACAATGTTTTCTTATTTTACTGCAAGGACTGTTTTGCACGGGGGCGGACACGATTGCATATGCAAATGTGTCCGGGCGGACACAATTGCATTATGCAGCAGCGTCTGGGCGGACAAGATTGCATATGCAAAACCGTCCGGCGGACATTATTGCATTATATGCAATAATTTCCGCCGGATAGTATTGCATAGAGGACATAATTCCATGCGAAACCGGCGCTCTACCAACTGGTTACGAGTTCAAAATAAACGAATATTACGCGAACGATATGAAATGTACTACAAAATTATTGCTTTAAAAGATCCGAACTTGTCTCAGTCTGAATTTTGTTATTCTGCGATGAGTACTTGATGACAGTCATGTTTACACCCTTTTTAAATAGGATTGCAGGAGGTTAAAACAAAATACTGAATATTTTCATATTTTGGGCTACACAAATGATCTTTATAGGTCTCAAACTGGAACAGCTCTGTAAATACGATCACATTAGATCTAATTCTGAATTTAAAACCTTGTCACGTATCAACAGCGCTCAATGTCCACACTCGAAACAGAGGTCTTTACGATTATGATTCACCCAATGTCCGAGGAACGAGTAACCAGAACAACTACTTCGAAAACTCAAAGATTGTTTTTGTTTTATTTGCTTTCAAAAACAGATTGCGGTTTCGGTCAGAAGCTGCCACCTCTCCACATTTACCTCAAACAGGTGTTAGACAAGTACCCAGAAGGAGGGCAAATATTAAAGGTAGGTGTGATAAGCAGAATGTACGAATGAATCATTCGGAGTAACCAGAGGGGGCAGGACCGGAGCCCCTCTGCTCAGAACCCTTCCCCACCCCCACCCTCTACCCCCCCCCCCAAAAAAAAGAGAGAGAGAGAGAGAGAAAAAAAAAACATAACTAAACAATACAAAATAAAACAAAAGAAAATATTAAACAAACAAATTGGATAAATAGGTGCGAAGAAAAGTGTGATATCACAATACAGATCACTATGGCGAAATTGACAGCTAATTATAGGATGTTTGCTTTGTGAAACCAGCCCCAAATCTGTAATAGACCTTATGCACATGACGTCATTTCAGTAGGGCGCCCTCGCCTAGAGGTCAAAAGAAAGTTGTGCGCCGCGCGTAAACATCTGTGCGTTTCGATTGTTTCGTCATCGTTTTACCTCTAAGATGGCGGATGGATGACGTCAATGCATAAGGTCTATTGTCACTGTTCGGTTGGTTCCATGATTGCACGGTGTGTTTACTTTTAGATCATAAACGTGAATCGCATCCAATATTTTTTTACTTGATTAGGAACTGGTGCAGAATGCAGATGACGCCCGTGCGACGAATGTGATCTTTCTCTTTGACCAAACTGATCAACCTTGTCAAACACTTTGGTCTGAAAGTCTACGCAATGTTCAAGGGGCAGCTCTGTATGCGTACAACGACGCTACATTCACCGAGACAGACTGGACGAGTATACAGAAGCCTTCACAGAGTGGGAAGATTGATGACTTGGCGAAGGTGGGCCGGTTTGGACTTGGCTTCATCTCAGTTTACCATCTCACAGGTATTAGCCTCTCCTTTTTAATTTAAGTTATTTTTTTGATGGGTTGCAATAGACGCCATCTTTTACGAACAAACTGCCTTTTGGCTTAAAGGTGCGTCAAGCGCTGAATTTTGTGAAATGTGCACGTGCTGCACGCCCTTCTCACACGAAATGCATGAAACAATGCGGATTACAAATTGATGGGCAGTGCGCCGTATCGATACCTCTCGTCACTAACCCCTGGTAGGGATTAGACTTGACTTAAGTCCCAATCCCGTGCAAGGCCCTTCCCTGCCTCATCATCAGAAAACTATTGTTTTGCAACCTGCGACCGCAATAGCTACAATTGAAGTCATGTGCATAAGGTCCATAGGGCCTTGTCACACGAGGCAACTTTTACAGGCAACTTGGAGGCAACCAACTGTAGTGCATGCTACAGGACCACTTTGGTAACACAGGAGTAATTTTTCAAACAATATCTTATGATCCCCAAGAAAAATATATGAACATTGAATTGTGAATGTCTTTTCTTCATGGAGATTGCCTGGAACTGGTTGCCTGTAAATTGCCTCGTGTGACAGAGATCAGTGTACTGTGGCTGCTGCATGCTGGCGCGTTCCATGTGTGTTAGGGACCTCGCACGAGAAAGGGACTTGAATCAACTCTAGGTAGGGATGTGTCGAAAAACAAAGCTAGATTGCTCTTAAAGTGACTACTGTGCGTACACGCTTGTTAAAAACTTTCCAGCGTTTGTATGGCATTTGTATTTCCTTAGTTCTATATGTATGCTTGGGGGACGCTTATAGTACGCGCATGTGAAAATGCAAGTATTTTGACGCGATTCCATGTTTTTACACGGTCACCCTAATATGCATACAGTTAGACATATCACAAGACCAAAGAATAACGAGAGGGGACCAGTTGCTCTTCGACTTGATGCCTCTTTTGCGGGCAACCATACATCAGCGGACGCGAACAGTGGATCGGCCTCAGGCTTAATTTAAATTTGCCAGATTCCTGCAGTACATTTTAATGAATCATTTCCAGGGGTTATGCGCGAGCAAGGCTTGCTGGGAAAAGTGGCGCAGCTAGATCGATCACCCCTGTGAACAAACATGAAACTGCCCGTAAAGATGGCCGGTTTACATTACACTGCAAACTATCTATTTATTAAAAGGCAGGGTAAAATGTTGGTATCCTCAATTGCCGTACCCCAACATAAGCATAAGCTAAAAAACCTGTGAAAATTTGGGCTTATTGGTCATCAAAGAAAATAATAAGGGAAGACACACCCTTGTTGCGTAGACTGGTGTGCTTTCAGATGCATGTGAAAGGCTTCATGCCTGAAGCCTTTTTCAGATTCAAATTTGTATGTGAAAAATTACCTCTTTTCTCTAAAACTACATTTAGTTACTTCAAAGGGGGTCTATTATAACAATGTTTTATGATACAACTGCTCTCAAGTGCTCTCTACCATGTAAGTTGTTACGGTCATGAACTTGTGGATTAAATACCAAAAGTACATCCTGCCTCTAAGTTAACTGCTTTTTATAAAGTTTTGTTTGAATATAAATGGGGATTTGGATGAAGACACTTCGCACCGACGTCATCCCACTAGAAATAGAGATACGACGTTGTTAAGTGGTGAAACAACGTCAACACTCGATCTTACTCAGATTCTCGGCCGTTTCTGAATGACTGGCTACGGCTGAGGCTGTGGCTGCATGTAACACTTTCTAGATTCGGATAGAATGATTGATAGCCATTAGCAACAACATCCTTAGCAACAGCCACAGCCCCCAATTCGAACACGGTACAAGTACGTGAGAAATGGGCACGACTACAGTCTGCAGTAGGTTTTTGCCTTTTTTCCATAATTCTGCCCAGGAAATTTAGAAAAAAATAATAATCTTTTGGGCAGTCCACCATCATACCATGCAGAAACATATAACACGTGTTATTTGCACAGGGTAGTTCATTCACCCTGGAAAATCTCATTACAAATCTTGTGGTCGGGAGGCTGCCATTGGTTTGTACACATGAATCTTGGCAAAGTCTCACGGGTGGGTTTGTTTGATAACATTCATCAATCATTCTTGTCCAGGGCAGCTTGTAGCTATCAGAGGAAGCCTGCGTGATACTTGTTTGACCTTTATCAAGGTAACAGACACCATGCTAAAACAAACATCTACATGTGTGGAGGGGGTTGTAGATTTCCCAAAAACCTTGTATAAACTATAGTTAGTGCATAGAGCAAGTGTCACGCAATAAAGTATGCATTCGGAAGTACGCATTCGGCCTGTAATTAGCACCATAATTAACCAAAATAACATTTAAATTTTTTTTTTAAATTATTATGACTGAAAACATCTACAAACCTATCTGAAAGGTCTTGGGATTGATAAAAATGGGTTTATAGCTTAATCCCCGGATGTGGTCTTCTCGTTCTTCTGGTCGAATCAGTGTGATAACATCAATAATAAAAACGATTACAGCATCTTCCTACATAGTATTGCACTTGGTTGCGTTCTATGATGGTTAATTCGAGTTATTATAAAATTCCTGGATTCACGTCAGGCCTCGAACTCCATTATCTTTTCGTAATCATGTTATGTTTTTTCTCATTCTACTATACTCTTCAGATTTGCCGAGCATCCTAAGCGGGGACACTATTGGCTTCTTGGATCCACTGGAGCAGTACTTCAGCTATAACCCTCACACAAGAACGACACACGAGGGAAAGAAAGGTCAGCACTGGAAAATTTCCTCTGAACTTCTGGAGAAATTTCCTGATCAGTTTACTCCTTACTTAAAAGATATATTTCGTTGTGATAAAACCAACTTTGAGAAAGGCTGGTTCGATGGTACAATATTTCGATTTCCGTTGAGAAAAGAGAAATCGAAGCTCAGTGAGTCTTTATTTGACGACGAGGAAAGAGTATATGAACTGTTTAGTTCATTTGAAACCGATGCCGAGATTTCCCTACTCTTTTTTAAGTACGTGAAGTCAGTTTCTGTGTATGAAAAAGGTCAAGATAACGAGACAGCGAGGCTTGTCTTTAAGATAGAGGTTCCCGAAGAAGACAGGCCTGAGATACAATCTAACATGAACGATTTCCTAAGTAAGATTCCGGAGAAAAATGACTTTCAAACTCTTAGCTGTTTTCGGGTCCACAAACAGACTGTCCCAGACGTGGTTGGCACTTTCAGAAGATACACTACATTGAATGCACTTAGAAGAGAAAACACATCAAGTGACCTTCGAGAACTCATCAACGATTGCGAACTGAAGCTACTTCCATGGATGGGAATATCGTTCAGATCCAGTTCATCCATCGAGAATAGTTTACCAGATGGCCGTACTTTTTGTTTTCTACCATTACCCGAGAGTGAACAAACTGGCCTACCCGTCCATGTCCATGGATATTTCGGACTCGGAGACAACCGTCGTGGCATTAAATGGCCAGATAAAGAGTCTCTACATGACAAGAAAGCCCAGTGGAACACGCTCTTGGTAGCAGAAGTATTTCCGGCGGTTTATGCAGAGCTCATTCGGGCTGTCATTGCAAAAAGCAACGACATTCAAAACCCCATGACGCCCGAAGATGTGTATAACGCATGGCCAACTCCGTCGAGCATAAAAGAGGAGTGGGTTGGCAGTATCAAAACCTCCTTGCAGCTATTGGGAGAGGAAGAGATTTTCTATTCAGATCATGAAGAGGGACGCTGGATGAAGTCAAGTGAAGTCTTCATTGATACCGAAGACGACCTTTTTTTTGCAAACGTGTTGAAGCACAAGCAGCAACCCGTAGCTAAGCTTCCAAACCATGTTACGGAGTCCCTCCGCTGGGCGAATGTGTGTTTTTGGGAAATAACACCACAAGTTGTAAGAAATTGTATCCGTGGTGATCCATTGGATTTCCTTATTACACGTAAGGAGAAGCTGCAACTCCTGGGGTACGTCATAAGGGACACGGTATCTGATTTATCCGACTTGAATTTACTTCCTTTACATGATGGGACGTTCACACCTTTCCGCTCATCAGCAACCATGGTGTACATTGCCAGCGGTGAGAATCCCAGTGTTCTCATTCCAAATACAGGAACAAGGCTTGCTGCAAATGATTTGCCGAAAAGGTTAGAGGCTACCGAGGCGCTGACAAACAGTCAACTGAAAATTCTCCAGGCTGATGATGTAGCTCCACTATTGCGAGAAGTGCTTCCTTGCCTTTGGATAGAAGAAGAGACAGATGCAGTCAAGCTGCAGTGGACTCCTGGGTGCAACCAGCATCCACCTGCTGGCTGGTTAGAGGAAATGTGGAAGTGGTTAACGCAGAACCTTGCCACAGTTCAACTTACCGACTTCGAAGGTATTCCACTTATACCCATGGAACACAATAAACACATAACAAAACTCCTGAGAAATACAATGATTTTCCTAACAGAGACGAAATCATCTGGGTGTTCTAATGAGTGCCTGTCGGAGAGTGGCTGCTCATTCCTAGAAACTTGCGGGGTAGTTGTTTTAAGGCATCAGTTACCACCATACATAATGGGTCACCCACATCTTGGTAATTTTATTAAATCCCCAAACCCTGAAGGAGTCATGGCTGTCCTAGAGGTATCTGCTGTAAAGGTGGACCTTAAAGGACTTGTGGCAGACGCAAACCCAAACATCAAAGATGAACTTCAACGAGTGTTGTCTCAACTGAGGCAAATAACGTCAGAACAAAAGATCATACTCCAAGACTTGCCCATCTTCAAAGGAAGTGATGGACACTACACATCGGTTATTTCTTGCGGGAAGGCTGTTCCGAGTAGTTTTCAGGATATACCAGTGAAAACCCTGCGACAAAACCGTCTTATCTTGAGAGACGGCTTGGACAACTTTGCGACAAAACTAGACATACACAAGGAATCTGTGCATGAGCTTCTTGAAAAGAACGTCTTACCTGCTGTGTCTGATAAATTCTACACATACAGTGATTCTGTAGAGATCATGACTTGGGTGTTGGAGAGACCAGAATTCCATAGTTTGGTTAACACACTGCGGTTTATACCAACCTCAAGAGATCAGGATTTGTCCAGTCCAGTAGAACTGTATGACCCTACTAACAGACTGCGTGTGTTATTTCGAGGCAAGCCAGTCTTTCCCACTGATGTTTATTCTCGAGATAGGCTTGTCGGTTTCCTTAAACAAATTGGTTTGAAGGAAGACTCTAAGGTGACCGCCAAGGAAGTGATGGAGGTTGCAAACGCCATAGCGGGGGGCGAAACAATCGTAGATACGGAAAGAGCAGAAGTTCTATTGCAACATATCAATCGCTTTCCTCGTCTTCTATCTGAAAAGGTAACATTTGACGGTATAACTAAGCCATTGTTCAAGTTCATGGAAGAACTGGCGTGGGTACCCTGTGAATCATCACCGCCATCACATTACCCTCGTTCTGCAGGATGGTTTGGGAAGTCTGACAACCTGTATCTCCCACGACAAATTAGCTTGATTGAAACTGCTATGTTACAAGGCTCTGTCGTAGCCCTCATCAGCATGCAAGGCATAGAGCAAGAACTACTGGAGTTATTCGGCTGGAGTAGAGAAATAAACCCTGATGATGACGAACACGTTGAAGCAACAGTGCGTCACCTGAAGAATGTCACCGACAACTTTGGGTCAACAGAAGATATGTTTAGTATTTCTAACACATTAACAGTTATTTATGAGTTCCTTGGTAAGGCATCAACACCAACATTGAAACGTCTGTTTGCTAAGTATGCAAGTGACTCACATCAGCCATGGGTGTGGCACGGCTCTGGATTCACAACTCCGGACAAAATTGCTTTAAGTATTGGGACTTTAGGTGTGAGTTTGGCTCCCTACCTCCACATTATACCACAGGATATGCTGAAGCACAGAGCTTTCTTTGAAACAATGGGTGTCCAGCAGACCTTCCAGGAAAGTGCACTGTGCACTGTTCTCAAAATTGTTAAAAAGAAACATGAAGGTCAAGTGAACATAGATCACGAAGCTGATTTAAATCTGGTATGCAACATCCTGAGGTACATTGCAGCCTTAGAAAGGTTTGATTCACACATTTCGATGATCCTAGTTCCTTGTAGGACACCAACAAAAAGCCAAAATATTCTCCTAATGGTGCCTGCTTCGGAGTGTTTATATGTGGATGAAGAGAGACTTGCAAGACAGCTGTATGAGGAAGGAGTGCAAGACGACTTCGACAAGCAAGTCATCCATGAGCAAGTATCAAATGACCTGGCTAAACGCTTGGGACTACAACCACTCAGTCACTTCATTGCACCAGTGGAAGCCTTGGAGTACGACATGGCAGGTCCTCACGAGACAACAGTTAATGCCATCAAGCGCAATTTGGATATGTACAAAGAAGGTGTGGGCATCTTTAAGGAGTTGATCCAGAATGCTGATGATGCCGGAGCTACCGAGGTCAAATTCCTCATCGACTGGCGAAAAAATGAAGAAACTGCAACCAATCTTCTTAGTGACGGAATGAAAGCTTGTCATGGACCGTCAATCTGGGCTTATAATAACGCATGCTTCTCCAAGGAAGACATCAAGAATATATGTAGCATAGCAGCACAAAGCAAAAAACACCAGCTGGATAAGGTTGGGCGGTTCGGATTAGGATTCACGTCTGTATATCATCTCACAGATGTGCCTAGTATTGTCAGCGGTCCATATGTGTTGATCTGTGACCCTAGAACAACACATCTTGGCTCCCGTGTAAAGCCCGGGCAGCCAGGTATTAAATTAGATCTATCGAACCCGCGTCATCGACGAACATTGAAGTCGTATCCGAACCAGTTCCAACCTTATAATGGTGTCTTTGGTTGCGACATGCATGAGACAACTGAAGGATTTGCTGATACACTAATTCGTTTACCGCTAAGAACGGAGAGCGGAGCTAGACAAGAACAAAACCAACTTTCTCACCACTTCTACGACACCAAGGAAAAAGTTGAACCACTTTTGGAGTCCCTGAAGCAATCATCCGACTCTCTGCTACTCTTCACTCAAAACGTCGTACATGTCAGTGTCGAGGAACTGCAAACCAATGATATAAAAGACATCAAGAATATTATGTCTGTCAAAATTGAGCGCATCATACAAATGCCCCGTTCAATAGCAGGTCAAGATGGTGATATAAGAACTGAGCGTAACCTCCTTAAGGCAACTGCATCGGCTATTAAGAACCATACTGTGACACTCCCCGAGACGACCATGGTCGTGAAGGTCTCCCGGGAATCATCAGAAGACCCCAAAACGATCGAGCCTCAGAAGAAAGTCCGGAATTTCATCATTAGTTCCTGCATGGATGCTGGGGAGATCCTAAAAATGGCTAAGTCCGATGAAGGCTTAAGATCAGGGGTTCTTCCATGTGGGGGTGTTGCAGCTCAGTTAGTGTCTGAAGATGGGGTCTTCGTACCTAAACCTGTTGAAGGGAAAGCTTTCAGCTACCTTCCACTTGATGTCTCAACAGGTCTACCGTTTCATGTCAACGGTAACTTCCTGCTGCAACCGAATCGTCGACAGTTGTGGAGCAAGCCTTCTTCGTCAACTGGAGAATTTGAATCCATGTGGAATGAATGCTTCATAAAGTCGGTATTGTGCCGTGCATTCTTGAATCTTCTCAAAGCTTTTCAGGAACTACACAACCAAAACAAGATCGATGCTCGAGCTTTTCAGAGATTGTGGCCTACTACAAGAAGATGCGAAACTGACTTTCAAACTTTTGTTGGTGCGTATTATTCCGCTATTGGGTGTTCCACGAATCCTCCAACAGTGGTGTACAACAATAGTCAGTGGGTGTCAATGCATGCTTGTTTCTTCACTGACTGGAAACACAACGACCCCGAAGACTTACGATGTAGCATAAAGTCTGTCTTAAGCAACAAGATTCGTCCAAGAACTTGGGTCGAGCTGGATTCAGATGTGGTCTCCAGCATAACGAACATACCTGAAAATAAGTACTTTGTTGACAACACCTACGACATTCATCGGTTTCTGCAGGAGGTTTTCTTTCCAATGTTGTTATCTGGGGATCAGATAAAAACATCTGATCGCGATGAAATCATATTGCATATTCTAGACCTTCGCCTTGGCGAAGGCAAAGTAAAACACTATGATGCCTCCCTGACAAATACTCGTTCCATCCCGGTGTCTCCAAGGGGTGAAGCCCTCGTTGTGCCCAATAAGCTGGTCAACCCGTGCACATCAATTGGGTCTTTGTTCAGTGAAGCAGACTCCAGGTTTCCTTGCGGTAGTGAATACCGCAATGAAAATCGCCTCCTGTCCTTAGAACAGCTTGGTATGGCATCACATGATCTATGTTGGGAAGATATTTGTAAGAGAGCAGAATCGATGGATATGGGTGAAGGGAGAAGTGAAATTCTTCTGAAACTTATAGACAAGAAGTTGAGACAAGGTGAAGAACCAAGCTTAGATCAAAAGAGACGCATACAAGAGGCACCATTCCTTCCTGTTTTGCAGAAACCCGATGGTTATCCTCTGGAATGGTACGAATTCGGCACTGAATTTATGCCAGCAGTTTCAATGTACGATTCCAAACACACCGCATTAATTGGATCCATACGTCCGTTATTGGATGAAGCAAGATTAGGACCCGGAGCAATGAACGAGTTGGTCAAAACGTTTCTTGGCTTTCAGGAGAAGGAAGTTGAGGTGAGCGATGTCATCAAACAGCTGGAAAGGTTGATTAGAAATAAGGTAACACACAAGTCACATGAAATCGCCCATGAATTGTATACATTTCTTCAGAACACAATATGCGTCTGTGATGATGGTCCACTACATGTGGCTGAGGAGTACAGAAGTGGTTTCAATCATCTTTGCAAATTAGGATTTGTTCTGTGTGGAGAAGAATTCAGAAAGTGCAAACAGATTGCCTTTAACTACAAAGGCAGGAGTGGACCGTACCTCTTTTCCAAACCTCCTATGTTATCCCACTTCAGCAATCTCCTAAAAGTGTGTGGGGTGAAAGACAACTTCGATCTGGAGGACTACATTGAGACATTGCAGTATTTGAAAACAAAATATGGAGACGATTGTCTGCCGGAGGAGGCTTTTAGAGCAGCAAAGGATATGATAAGTGAAATTGTATCAAGATTGGTCACACCTCCTGGTGAGGATGAGACGGATCAAAAACAAGAATGTCTGCAAAATGAAAAAGTGTATTTGCCAGATAACGCAGGTGTCTTACGGAAGCCATCCGAGTTGACTTTCAACGATATGCACTGGGAGGAATGCGACCCCGAAGAGGTATACACTCATCCAGATGTTACATATAGAGATGCTAAGGCTCTTGGTATCACTACAGCAAGAGAGAAAGAGCTTGCAAAATACTCTTCGTGCAGTGGGTTTGAAAGCGACTTTGGGCAGGTGGAGGAACTGACAGATCGTTTGCGGAACATACTCAGGGACTATCCAAATGTTTCTGACGTACTGAAGGAGCTGCTGCAAAATGCTGACGATGCTGGGGCAACAGAAATACATTTTGTGTACGATCCCCGCAGACATAGTTCACGGAAAATAATATCTAATTCATGGGCCGAAGTACAAAATCTTCCAGCCTTGTGTGTGTACAACAACAGACCATTTAGTGAGGCAGATATCAAAGGCATCCAGAAGGTAGGAATTGGTGGGAAGAGAGATGACATAGCAACAACTGGCCGATTTGGCATAGGGTTTAATTCTGTGTACCATCTTACTGATTGCCCAAGTTTCCTGAGCAGTAGGGATAACTTGTGTGTGTTTGATCCACTCTTGAAATACGCACCTAGAACAAGGAAAACGTCACCGGGGCGGCAGTTTCAAACAAGTGAACAATTCAGGCAGAAGTTTTCTGACATGCTAAGTGGTTTTCTGGAGGATTTTGATGAGTTCAATGGGTCTGAGGGAACAATGTTCCGTCTACCACTTAGATCAACAGAATCAGCGATATCAGGAGAGGTATTCTCAGGCCCAGATGTCGAGAAGTTGCTCAAAGACTTTGAAAAGGTGTCGACGGAAGCTCTCCTCTTTTTGAACAACATCAAGAAGATCTCCATATCACGTATAGGTGAACAAATGCACACACTTGATACAAAGTACGTCATCAGTGCAGAACTGACTGACCAAGACCATAAGCATCGTGAAGATCTTGTTCAGCATCTCAAGGACTTTAAGAATACTCCTTGTCAAGATGTCAAATCAATGTGTCGTGTGTATCGCCTACTGATCCAGGATACCAGAGCGTCCAAGCAAATATGGTTGGTTTCACAGATGCTCGGTTTCTATGGTCTACCTCCTTCAGATAATTTGCAGTTTTCATCTGCGACCAGTTTGAAGAAACCTCTACCACGTGGAGGAGTAGCAGCACTCATCAGTGAGGATGCTACACAACCAAGTCAGCAGTACAAAGCATACTGTTTTCTCCCCTTGCCAATACATACCAACTTGCCTGTACACGTAAATGGAATGTTTGAGTTGGACTCATCAAGGAAAAACTTGTTGAAGGGTGACGACTATGAAAACACCGGCAGCCTAATCCTCAAGTGGAACCGTCAGCTAATCATGTATGTGATTGCCCCTGCCTATGCTGAATTATTATTCCAGGCAGGCAGGAAGATACTACACGAGGCTGCTGACAGAAGTCAGTATAAAGACCCGTTTGCTTTTTATGATGAACTTTTTCCCAAACACTTAATACATGGACTACAAGGGGAATGGTTGTTACTTGCAAAGGAAACACTTTCCCTAATTGGTAAGGAAAATCGAGAAGTTCTACCAGTAGCTCGTCCAACGGAACAAGGTATTGATGTTACATGGCACCATCCTAACAGCAACTTAAGCACAGCATTCTTTGATGGCTTAGACAGTAACAGGTCTTCAAACGCCTTGCGATCCCTTTTGCTTGACGTTGGGTTTAATCTTCTTAAAAGTTCCGTTGGACTAGGTGAAGCATTCATTCAATGTGAAGTCGAAGCGAAATTCGTATCCCCGCAAGTAGCAGTAAAGCATATGCTAACCGAATCAGTTATTTCACGGTGTTTGCCCGCTCCTCTGGAAGAGACAGCATTTAAAGACTTGTATACCTTTAAGGAAGTGTTTAGATACTGCCTTCAAGGCATCACACAACCAGGACAGGTAGTTGGTCTACCTTTTCGACTCGCGAATGATTGCAGTTTGGACGTGCTCAGAAGACATAATGGACTGTACGTGTCATCACACTGGAGAGTGTTGCCCTGCCTTCAGAATTTGTTCATACATGATCAACTGGTTAAGCTGTACACTGGCTGGTTTCAGAAGAATGCAACTTCCCTTGCAGAAAGCGGGGTGGTCAAGAAGTTCACCATATCGGAGCTCGCCAAGCATTTGGGAAGGCACCTTCCTGAGGCGTGGAATGGGTGTAACGATCACGTAGTTTGGAAACCGAAAGTAAACGGACACCCTAGAGAGGAATGGCTGAAAAGTTTATGGAATTTCATATGCAGTGATGAGACGTCAAACACCTGCCTCAAACCAATTGAAGGATGGCCCATTTTTCCAACAACATCGGGGAAATTAGTGCCACCGAGGTTATCGAAAAGAAGCCTACTTTTCGTGCAGGAACATCCTACTGCCTTCGGCTTCATCAGTCTCCAAAATAGTAGGAGGAACATCATCGTTATCTTGCGTAAATTAAGTTTACCGGAAGTTGACGTGAAAGGCATGGCTGATTTGAATACAGATACTTTGACAAATGTGTTGGAAAGTCACTTAGCACTACCGGAGAGTCAAGGGGACGTTCTCAACGTTATACAATTTACACGGGATAAGGGTGGATTTGTTTGTGATATCCCCAAAACAGATTGCACATGCCTAGTTCGGTATTTTCAAGAAGCCTGCCTGTCATCTCTCTCAGATGACAACTTCAGCACGATCAAGTCGTTACCGATTTTCATCTTACAAGGTGGTGCCGGGACGACCGATCTACAACAATCGAAACACTACCACAGAACTGACGGGTATTCGTTACTGATGGTTGAGGCAAAGATTTGGATGGATCACAAGAACTGTGAGTTTATACAACCGAACCATCACTTGATTCTCATCTACGACAAGCTTGGCATCACTCACATCACACATACTTATGTTTACTTGAAGTACATACTGCCAAGTTTCCCATTGCTTAGTCTGGAAGCTCAAATAAAGCACATTTTAAATATTAAAGACAACGTACAATGCAATGTAACAGATGACGAATACCAAGCCATTCTGAACAGTTTTTCTTGTTTAGAGTTTATCAAAGACGAGGAACAAAATCTCCGAAGAGCTGATTCGTTTTACGACCCAGCAAATTCAGTCTTCAAAGCCATGGTTGATAACAAAAACCTACTACCTGAACAAATGTCACAAATTAAGGATTTCTTAGCACAAGTTGGCCTCCACGTTGACGTAACCGCGGAATTGTTCATTAGGTTCGCAATGGAAGTGGAGCATAGAGCCAGGAATATGACCGACAGCCAAATGGAAACTGTCTTTAACGATTCAAAACTTCTTACCGAGGAGCTAAAGCGTAATAGAGAACTTCAAGAAAATCTGTGTTTTCTGAGGGACGTTGCACACATAAAATTTATTCCTCCCGTTCCCATCAAGCCGGAACTCACTGAACTTCATCTAGCTTTCTCAGAGTCCGATGATAACACTAACAAGGTGAATTTCATCTCATATAGAGGATCTGTACCTAATCAGCACTTGGAACTAGTCTGGTCAGTAGCCAATCTTCTTCCTGAACACACCGTTCCTGTGAACCGTGAGTTAAAAGGAGGGCAGATACAACTTCACGAGTGCCTGGGTATTGAGGGAAGTTTAGATCACCAAAAGGTTGTTACGCACATCAACAACGTATGTTTAAGAATGGAGAAAACAAATGTCATCCATAAGCAAGACAAACTGGCATCCGACGTGAGAAAGACATTGAAAGTTGTCACGAACAAGATGCTGCACTATCTGACTGAAAATATTTCAAAGCATGCTGACTATTTCAAGTGTCATTTGCAGCAAACACCGATCTGCTTAGTCGATAATGGAAACATTCTTGTCCGGGCGAATCAGCTAGTGTTTGAGTTGGAAGAGGATCGGGAGAAACTCTTGTTTCCTTTCTTAGTTAAATTTCCAATGCAAGAATTACATGCATTTTATCCGGTACTTACAATTCTTGGAACACGAAAGCAATGTTCTTTTGATCAAGTTGCCGGAGTACTGTCAGCCCTAAAACGACACTATGGTGATACAAAAGTAGGTCCAAACGAAGAAAAAACTGCATTGTGCGCCATGTCTTTGATGTTCCAACTTCTTGATAAGATCGAGGAGAGCTGTAAAAGAGAGATATCAATTCCTGAGCTGTTCTTACTGAGCTCTGACATTAAATTAAGGAAGACGTCAGACCTCTGTTATGCAGAACCTCATTTAATGAAGCAGCTCTTTGAATCACCAGATAAGAAGTTTGTGGTTCCTCTTAAACGATGTGGAATTGACGTGAATGAAGGTTACTATATCGAGCTTCTTCCTGAGAGAATCCGTCCTAAGAATATAGGGGAGGGTTTGACAGAAAAACCTTTGGAGTCACGTGACTGCCACCAGGGGTCGGACTGTGCTTATCTGACCCACATCAAACGGATGCTCAATTCAGAGGAGATGACACAGGTGTTGCTGCGACTGATACAGGATCAAATAAAACCCAAAAAACCATCACAAGAAACCAAGGATTCTATACAAAAACTACGAACCTATGACAAGTTTGTCTGCAAAAGGAAGTTAAACATCGGATTGTTTGACGCTGAAGAGAAATTGGTCGGCAAGCAGAACAGTTCTAGGAAAGCATTTAACAGCAACACGGGCGTTATGCTCTTGCTGCACCAAGATTTACCATTACAAGCAAAACACAGTAATGCGACCTTCAAACAAATTGCCAAGTGCTGTAATGACTTCCTTGGTGGTTTGTTTAATGCAACACACGTAGGTCACTTTCAAACTGTTTTGGCATCTGACAACCCAAACGAAATGAATGCCACACTTAGTGAAGAATGTCGCATCCCAGACTATGGAATCGTCACGCAAGAACAGGAAGACGATCATTCGCCGGGTAAGATTGTACCTCGTGACATTCGGCATCTACTCGACCAGGACCCGTATAACCTGTTCAAGAAGGAGGAGATTGTGGGTTTCGAGAGAACCATACACACCCCAATTGATTCCGAGTCAAGATTATCATCAGTTGCAGACAATTTTACTGAGATAATTTTTGCAGTCATCATTGAACAAACTGATGAGTCAACTCGCTTGGAAAGGCACTTTTGCATTGACATCGGTGATGAAGAACATATTGTCGTTTCTGTCGTATCACTTTACAAGTTCATGCCGCCACAGAAAGCAACTGACACAACTGATAGGAAACTTCCTGACTGTCCACAGCAGGACAACGAACAGATCATGAAGGAGGTCAAAGAGGCATTCACTCTGTCAGGAGAGGAGAGGAAGGCAGCCATTCGTCGTCTTTATCGAAAATGGCATCCCGATAAGAACCTTGGGCAAGAGAGTCGGGCAACTGAAGCCTTTAAGTTTCTCAAACAGCAAATTGGCAGTCATGATTCCACATCTTATTACAGTCAACATTTCTCACAATGGGAGTCGGAGGCCCAGAGAAGCTATCAAGACGCCACAAGGTATCGACATTACGGAAATCGGCGTCGGAACAGAAGGAGTAAGTCTGGTTTACCATTCTCTTTCACAATGGAAATCCCGGACCCACGCAGAGCCCGTCTGTGGTTCTTACAGGCTGAAGACCATTTTAAAACAGCTCAAGAGACGAGTCGCCTCCAACCAGTTCCAAGGAAACATTGGGTAGCTTTTCAAATACATCAAGCTGCCGAGCTAGCTCTCAAAGCAGCACAGTACAGTCTTACTGGACGACCTGATATGGACAGCAATAATTTGTTATCCCTTGCACGAACAGTTTGCGATCACCGGGAGGTACACTCCACAGACCTCATAGACATGGTAAATGAACTGACTCGTCTTGATTGTCAATTTAACAAGCCAAGATACCCTGACATCTGGCAGACCAGTGGACAAGTATTCAGTGACTTCTGCACCGAGAAAGTTTTCGAGGTCTGTGAGAAATTATTTATCCATGTCAGAGACATTATCGGCATACAGATATTCTAAATCTGCTGTGATTGCGGAAAGCGACTGACCATAGACCATCTCCTCACCTGCCTCCTATTTCCATCAGCAACTACTACTAATGACCTGGCTGAGGTTATCGACACTGCCCTTATATGTGCCCACTACTTAAATCTCAAGCTCAGATGCTGTTTCGATATCTTGCTTCCAGCTGGGTCTCGTTCATACTTAAGGTAAAACAATAGTCTCCGATGTCTTGACACCCCGGTGGATTTGACAACCAACACTACACACTGGTAACCATTGAATGAGAAATAATATCGTCACCGACGCAACAGACCTATACAAACCACTATTTTTCCCAATTGTTTACACAATGCTCATCGAGGCCTACAATTCACGAAGTTCAATGCTGCATGAGTTTTACTTTTTTAATGACGATAATGAGGCATTGAAACATTGCACCGAACTGACAACCGTCGTCGGAACGAACTGACACCAAGCTTTCAATTTACCATTCGTAAATACCTGGGACAGTTTAACTAATCTGGTTGGTCGACAGGGCATCACGTGGCCATGTTTAAACGTGCGATATAACCACGGTGAGAAGTGTTTCAACATTGGCGTGACGCGCAAGCTTACGCGTGGCGTTAATTTGCGAGTAACGCAATCAATACACACGGTACTATATGTTAACACTATTAGCTCGCGCGTGTACGCACAACCGATGACTGTCAGAATCATGTTGACCCTTCGCGATGACGTGACAGAAATTGTAAATTTACAGATTTCCCAACTTTGTTACGCTTTTTAACAAAAGGGCATTTGTGAATTGGAATAAAAGAATAGGCGCCGAGGTCTTAAACGGCCGGTTAAAACCGGCAGGGTCGAGGCCGTGCGCGAAAGGACCTCGCCAAGGACACGTTTTGTAATGAAATTTCCACGTGGACCCATTCATACAGGTTAGCCGCGTTTTAAAACTAATCACCTTAACAGTTTAAAATGCTCGCACGATTATATTGTTGTGTTTTCAGTGCTGTTAAAGAGAGCATTTTCACGGTAAACATGATTTTCTGTTTGTATTTTAATGGGCATCACCTCTTTTAAAATGGAGTATACCCCAAAACTGCGATCTTAAATGATTGCGCAGTACACCTACCGCCCCCGCCCCCTGGTTTGTGTTAAATTTCGACGCCACGAACTAAAACAAACCTTTTCTCTCTGAGTTGCTCATTATTTTAGGACGGAAAGCAGTAGAAAGCACTGTGCATAATAAGAAGTTCAGAACATTAACTCTCCACAGTAAGAAAACATAAACTAATTTAAAAATACCTTTAAACTTTGTAGGAAAGCTTGATTTAAAAAGCGTTCAACTTTAAACGCCTTTTTCTCCGATTACTATTTTTTACTGGTATCTACTTGTTTCAGTTAGTGTCGTTACTTTACTTCTTCTGTTTATTGTTTTTCACGTGTAGGAATTTTCGATGTGGTGAATTTTATCCCTTAATGTGCCTAATTTGTGGACTTTTTCATAGCTAGTTTTTGAATGAATAATTTTTACTGTTCTCTTATTCACAACCTATAGACCGTGCAAGTCTCGCGCGTATTCGAACATTTTTGGGACTACTGTGGTCCCACATCGTTGCTTTAACGTGTTAAAGAAACAAACTCACGCGCTTTAACGGATCCCAATGTTCGAATACGCTCGAGACTTGCACAGTCTATAGACAGTGCGAGTCTCGCGCGTATCCGAACTTCCGGGACTATTTACACCGTTGATCTCAATATAATAGAGATTAATGATTGACACCCCTTGATCTCAATATAATAGTTTTGGGAGACAAAATGTACAAAATGGAATTGATTCACAAAATGGTTGAAATGGTAAAATACGCAATGTGCGGAGGTGCGTTCCGTGTTGTGCAAGGGTTCAATGGACTGTGCAGGTCTCAATACTAGTCTACTGGAAAGTTTGGTCCCGCGATGATGTGTGCGATTTCCTTAACACGTTTAATAGCCGTGTTAAAACAGAAAGGTTTACAAGTTTCTATTTGACTTCACAGTGCAAATAAAGTCGAGGGGCGATGGTTGTCATTTTTTAACACACAACCATACGTTTTAAGGTGTCGGTTACTTTATAATGTTTTATTAATATTTGCTGGATACTGCAGACCTTGATGCTGTTAAAGCTTTGGTTATTAACTTTGAGTTTCATTATGGATGGGACAGACATTGACATTTTCAATGTGTGTATTAACGTAATGTTTCATTAATTGTTGGATTGTGAAGAATTTGATATCGCTAAGATTTAACAACAAATGTTGTACTTCCCTCCTGTTCCATATATACTACTATTGAATGAGAGGAAACCGTTGGAATTCAGTTGATGTTGTTTAATTGACATTATTGGATAATTAAATGTTTGATGATGTAGAATTGATAACGTTAAGATTTTACAACGTTTGTGTTGTATTTCCTATTTTCAGATTGTTGGAAAAAGTATGTTTAATTGCCTCAATTGCATATCTAATTGTTGAATGGTGTACAATTTGAAATTGTAGTGTTGGTTGATTGGATATAAAGTGTTTTGCTTTGTTTTCTATATTTCATATTGTTTGGATGCAACCGACTTTGATAATGTTTGAGTTTGATATAATAATTGTCGATGTGGTACTCCATGTTGCATTATTGTGAAAGAAAAATTGATCGTCTGTTATGTTATTTACCAGTACGTGTACATCTAAATGTTTATCTATGATAGGCTAACAAATGTTTCATAAACTAAACTGTTGTTAATATGACTTTGTGGTTGCAACATTTATCGGAAAGGTAATCGACTAAATTACAGTAGTACTTTAAAAAAATTACTTATTTCATAATGTTTAAAGTTGAAAACAAACACGGATAAACAAATCTGGAAGTTTAGGTTTTAAAAAATGGATCACCACGATCATGAAAATATTCTTTTGTAAGATTTGTTAGTAATGGGAATTATTGCAGCAATCACCACGCTCAGCCACTTGTTAGTTACAGCCCTACTTGTTAAGAGGCTGTCACGTATGAGCATTTTGCCAGTTGCGTAATCAGAGGGGATATCTGCTGGAGCCCCCCCCCCCCAGCCCCCACCTCAACCCCCGCACATTTACATACCCCTATAGAATAACAAAAAGAGAAATTCTGTGGGTTTTTTTTTTTCACTTCCCCCTCCCCCATTTTTTCCACAATTCAATTGCATTGCATGTTTAGCTTTTCCCATGCATTGTGTACGATAATAAATCATCACTAGTTGACCACGAATAACATGGGGACGTGTTGTAACATTGTACAGGTGTTAGGAAATTTTGTGAGAATGATGTCACATTTAGATAGTAAGACGGCCTAGCCCGACTGGGTGGTTTGTTGTCTATTTTGCTTTCTTTGCCAGTACAATTTAATTAAGGTAGTAAAGAATTGTCCATACGTTAAGAAATCATTGGCTGTAATTAAGCACCATTTTTCGTGTGTTTATAATACTTACAATAACGATAGCGAAGAATGGTTAGTTTACATTTCGATAACCGACTTGCTGAGAATGTACTCCAAAGTACATTGTTTTAAATGGCGTTTAATTCAAAGACTACACATGTAGTTTATGAAGCGAGCTGTTTTCCAGCCTTCGATGGCTTTGTTGTCAATACAATATTATCAAAGTATAAATCGGTACCACATTATATCATGTACATCAATCAAATAAGAAAAGGTCCCTTTTCTATGATTTGACTGTAAATAGTTATTGTTGTTTTTTTATTGTTAGTCCTATAGGGCCTAATTAGTTGCTCACTCTGGCTTGTAAAAAGGGCAAAAAGATGTACACAATTAAATAAGTATAAATCGGTACCACATTACACCATGTACATCAATCAAATAAGAAAAGGTCCCTTTTCTATGATTTGACTGTAAATAGGCTAGTTATCGTTGTTTTTTTTATGTTAGTCCTATGGTTAGTTGCTCACTCTGGCTTTTAAAAAAAAGCAAAAACATGTATACAATTAAATCATAACATTTGACAAGTACACGCATGTCGATGGTGTATTAGTGGAAAAGTGGAAGGGGCAGGGCCGATATTATTGTAGACCACTTGCTTATGACGACACAAGCTCAAAAGGGGTCTAGTCAATCAGATTTAAAAACATGATGTATTTTACCATAATGCTGTACAAGGAGGTGACAGCAGTAAATTAACTGCTTTAATAAGCTTCAATTCTAGACGAAAAGAGTCTAGTTTCACGGTGGTGTATACTCGGCGCCTCCGAAAACAAAGTTGACTCAATCAATACCGCTGATTTTGAGAAAATTTTGTCACCAATAGTTGTACGGAGCACTGGGTTAGCAACTAAACAACTTTATTACGAATAAAACGTTGTTAAAGGGGCTTAGTGGTCAAAAGGTACAAAGTAGAACCCATATTTAGATTTTTTTTTTTCTGAAACAAAGATTATTTTAGGATATGGTGGTTTTACACTTCAACCCCATACAATGCTATCATAAGTATCTGCTTACGGTCAAACGTTATTTTGAAATATAGCTATGGTCCAACAAGGATATGAACACGTACTACTGGTTCAAAAGCAACAATCTTTGTATTGAAACGACGTATTTAAAAATACGTGCATAAATGCTGTCTTCAAACAGAGTGGTCGAGTTCGCTCTTGAGCTTAAAGGGGACGCACACCGTTAGTTTTTGGAACTGTTTGATTGTTCTAATCAGGTATAAACGTAGACATAAACAATACAACTGGCCTGTATTAAAATTCAATTTGAAAAGATGGTATGTGTTTTTGAGATATCGCCGGAAATCCTCTGCGGTAAACTTCCACGCAGGAAGAAAAATCCGTATTTGGATTACACAATCTGAGAAACGTTACAGACAGTAAAGTTTTTCAAATTTTGGGGATGACAATTTATCTCTTTTTTCATGACCACATTACTTCGAAGTGAAATGATTCTCAAAATGCTTTATACTATACCGAAAGCTGCTGTACTTCTAACCAAGTTTTTGTTGCCATTAATGTTATTAAGAGTGATTACCAAACATATACAAACTTACTGTGTTGGGTATCATAACTTAAAACAATGTATAATGTATTACTGTTAAAGTTTGTGAAACTCACTATATAGCTAAAACTGTTTCATCATGAAATGTAATGCTTCAAAATGACTGTAGCTTAATTTAAAAATCTTTGGCTCGCCGATTATATATATTTTACGTTATGTTATCTTGAAGAAAACTTTCGTTTGTTATGTTATTAATAATTTGTAGTTACGTTTTAGCGTTTTTTGCTATAATTTCGTGAACACGATCTGTTCTTTGAGAAAACAATGGTGTGAATGTCTAGATGGTAGCTCAAGTACACCAACAAATTGTCATTGGTATTAAATGCTGAACACAGAAATCAAACTCCTGGGAGTTTGTTTTAATCACTTGTTTTGCTTTCCTCTTGAAATTTAGTAGTGAATATATGTTTTCCCCCGAAAAATGCAAGTTATGTATTAGCGTGTTATCATTAAAGGCAGGTACACTTCGGTAATTACAAAAACAAGTAATGACCATAAAAACTATCATAGTAAAGAGCACTGGAGAGCTGTTAATGCCGTAAAACATTGTTAGAAACGACCCCCCCCCCACCTCCCCCACCTAAAAGACAAAAACCAACAACAACAATAGCTGAATACGATGACCTTGTTATTTGTGTCCAAATGGGACAATTGTTTTTAATAATCGTTATCTTTGTGAATATACTATTCGGTACCTTGTGATGGAGACTGCGTAGAAAACAAAAAAGGGAAAATGAAGTACCCAATCGGAGAATTCTAAGGGCCGGGGTGCTCAAAGAGGAATTTGCTCGTACAAAGTCTAGGGGAAGGTGTTCAGAACAAAGACAAAGGAAAGAACAAAACACTGTTCCACAGAGATGCACATTTGATAATGTTTTGACCCGAAGTGGAGTTTTCCCACAGATGAGGGACAGATTGATCTTTAACACCCCCGCCCCCTCCCCCCATTACATGAACTGTAATAAAATGTGATCAGACTGTCTCCCAAAATGACGCTAGCACAGCCTCACTGCAGTCAATAAAGACGTATCATTGCCCGAGGGTAGTGCGCAGCGCGTACAGACGTTTGACATCAGCGATAGCGACCAATGCAGAGGTATATTCAATTGGATCATGGTGGTAGGAGTGTGACCAAAAAGAAATCATGTTTCCGTATCACATACATTTATTTCAATGTAAATACAAAAATAGAGGACAGCAACCAGTAGTCTGCAATACATGCGTTCTCTCTCTCTTTTATTAGCAAAATTATACATACAGCGTATTGCAAGGCATTGGGCGCCTTGAGCTAAAGGCCACCGTTTAAAATTAACCCAATATAATAACATCAGGAAGGCAGCTAACATTATTGTATAAAATTAAATTATTCCAATTTGAAACGAATATGATTTGTCATCACTTTGGACCCATCATTTGATAGGACAATGTTGGATATCACACAGATAGGAGATGGAAAATTAACTATTCTCAGGTATGACAAAGATACTTTACAACTCCCATCTGAACGCACTCACTGGTCATCGCTTCTAATGTATAAAAAATATGAAGAAGAAGAATTAAAAAGCAAATACAATGGCAGCCTTGTTTATCTTTATTTAATAATGGAACGTTATCGAAGCCAACTTTCAAGGGAACATTCCCCTTGTGGTTGGTCAATGCATTAAAACCAGAGCCTAATATTGACCTGTCCTCACGGGGACATGGCTTAGTTATCTGATTACATGAAGCGTTCAATCATACATGTCCGACAGCGGCTTCAGTGTATGTATATGATAAGCTCTTTTGTCAGACTGACGACCGCTGCATTGCCATGATTGTAATGCATGTTTGTGAAAGAAAAAGAACAAAAGTTTAATATAAAAAAATGTGAGGTTTTGGCTTAGCGTGTTAAGCACTACTACGTAAACAGAAATCCTCTTCTTGCTGGGTTTGTAACTTGACCACCTTTATCCGAGTATTCTTCTTTTTCTGCTTTTCACGTTATTGTGCTTTGAAGTAAGGCTCATGCTTAAGCACGGCAACAGGCTCCTTTCAACGGGCAATAAACTTAATAGACCATATGCACATGACGTCATTTCAGTTGGGCGCGCTCGCCTAGAGGTCATAAGGAAGTTGTTCATTGGCCAATCCTGTGCGCCGCGCGTAGAAATATGTGCGTTTTGATTGTTTCGTAACCGTTTTACACACTCACGCGCGCCTATCCTGTCCGCCATTTTGGGAGACAAAATCGTGCAAAAACATGCACATTGATATTGATTTGACTCCTAAAATGACGCACATCGTTCGGAGGTGCGTTCTGCATTGTGCAAGGGGTCTATAGAAATCAACCCCAGTGCATAACGCGAAACGCTGCAGGTACGCTGAGGTCACGCACATGTTTTTACGCACATTCTGCAGTTGGCTTCACAAATGCATGTGTCCTCAAAGTACATTTTTTCCAGTACATTTTTATAAAAACCTTGTATACCGGTTCAATGCATTATGTGTTTTACAACCTCTTTCCCAAAGAAATGGAAAAGAAAAAAACGTTATGTATAGACTTGTATAAACAGATAAAAGGGTCTCAAGAACAATAAAAATGGAAGTTTGTATTTTAACCTTAGCTATACGTTATATTCAATGTAATGTTTTTTATGCAACCCGTGGATTCCTTAAAACGGAAACGTCTACACGATTGTAAAGAAGAAAAAACACCACGAAAATAACAGTGATGGCATAAACACACTATTTGTTTAGGCATACTGGGCAGCTTGGGCTTGGGCTTTGGCTTAGAGCAGGCTTCGTCCGCATGTTGGAATTTCCGTTACAAACGTAAACGTTGTCAAACGATAGACATAGCCGTAGCCAGAGCCGGGTTTCGAAAAGGGCTATGGATATATATCTGAGCACTTTTCTTAAAACAGTTTTATTTTGAAATTTGTTGTACAATAAAAATAACAAAACTCGCATTTTGTGTATGTTTTATGTCACCTTGACTCGTGTTAAAGGCAGGGTGTACTTTTGGTAATTGTCAAAGACCAGTATCCTCACAGTATTCAAACATTTATGAATGAAATAATCTGTAAAAATTTGGGCACAATTGGTTTTCGACGTTGCAAGAAAATAATGAAAGAATAAACACCCTTGTTGCATAGAGTTTGTGCTTTAATATGTTTGAGAAAGGCTTCATGCCTGAAGCCTTTCACAGATTCAAATTTGGGGGTGAAAAAATTACCTCTTTCTCTGAAGCTGCATTACTTACAAAGGGGTCGTTTCTAACAATGTTTTATATTTTGATCTCCATTTCTCTTTACCGAAGGTATACCCTCCCTTTAAAATGCATTTATTAAATCCATAGTAGAAATGGTTGGAACAATTATTTATACAAGGCATGTTGCACTGTTAGGTTCGCAACGACCATATTTACATGTAATTTCGAAGTAAACGAACGAAAAATGTCTGCAGAAATTTAGATTTATTATAAAAACCCTTCAGTTGTCGTGAATGCATTTAACGTAAATCTAAAAATGTTAGTTACATCAAAAGTTCTTTATTAAATATTTTGTTATTGTATAGTTAAAGAAAACAGCGTAAACTTACATTTTTTTAAACAATCAATTTGACATTTGAAGCGCGTAAGTGAAAAATATAGTGCTCAATAGTGCAAAATTACTTCCACATGTTTATCTTATGTTATACTCTAATGAAAAGCTGGTAGCCAAGCTTCCCGCTAACTAAACTACCGCTTTCAAAACATCTGGCGAAATACAAAAAAATATTTTTTATTCTACAAAAAAAAAATTATAATAATAAACAAACAAACAAAATTATTCAATGAACGCCACACGTATCAGTAAAAACATATAGGTAAAAATCAAGCTTGGCACTATACCTTATGAACATGACGTCATTCGTGAAGGTCACCCTCAGCTAGAGGTTTGCACATGCATATATATGCGCATTGTTTCGTCATCGTTTTACCTCTGAGGTAGCGACGTGATTGACATCAATGGATAAGGTTTGTTAAAAGATTAACCCATGATACCACCATGCAGAGCCTCATATTCTTCATTACATAATTGTTTAATAACTAGCGTGGGCTACAAGCTCATACTTTAACTATAGTAATAAAAAGTGATTAATAATATATAAAACAATTAAAAGGTACGGAATTGATTGCAATTTCAGACGGTAATTTAACATTTAATAATAATATGTTGTCCTTATCAGAGAAGTCACTTCCAATTCTCTATTTCAATGTGTCTTTATTGGCCGATTTCAGGCAAAAGGAGAAGAATTTATACCTTTAAATTTAATGATTTTGTCACCTCTTAGTATCACATCCTTAACTTGGCTTTTGGCTTTAACCACTGTACTTTTCTGTGTGTATGATTTTACTTCAACATAACTGTTTTTATAAAACTCCAAAAAATACAGAAGTTTTTGTTTTTTTGCAAAGTCCTTTTAAATGCAAATAATATCTCAGGAATGTTAAGGTGCAATTTAAGACATACATGTACCACAAAAAATAGAAATGCACAAACATTTTTCTGATGATCCTCTGTGAAAACTGTTGGACATGCATCTGTGTATTTTGCACAAAACGAGGAAATGGCTTACCATTCTTAAATTAGTGTTTTTCAGTTTTCTATGGCACTATAGGAAAGAAGAGGAGATCAGCTGATCAGCTGGAATTGTTTTCAGACGTTTTGTTTCAAACAGGTTTTAAGCATACATGGTAATTTCTCTGTTAGCATTCGTATTTCCTTCGATGGGTTTATAAACTCACATGTATCTATGCTGGATAGACAAGAAAAGTGTTTTTTTATTCCAAATGATATTTCAATGAGATGCCAAATGATTAACAATTGATTACAAGAAATATTGTCTTTATATATTGTCTTTAAATATACACAAATCTTAGAACAAATCTTGGAATTTGCATCTGTGGTCCTCTTCGGTCAGTGCAAGAAAAGCAAGATGATTTGCCCAGAAGACATGGAAAGAAATACTAATTAATGCTGCAACATTGTAAAAACAAAACTGAGTAAATACCACAAAATTTGGCCCATATTTCTCACCTTTATACAATACAATGTTTCCCTTAAAGTAAGGCAAACTGGAACAAATTCAAATCAACCTCTACATTTTGAGTTCAGGCTGCTTTTGGTCTCCTCAAGAGAAGGTGCAATTCTTGGTAGAATGTAAACAACAGATCCACATTTTATTTATTTGGAAGTACTTACCAGAGGTTCTACTTTAAATTATATTGTACCTGGTAACTAACAAGATCGGTATAAAACAAGAGTTTTTTGTTCCAACAGACAGAATCAAAATGTGTTTTTCCCTTCTACAGTTGGTCAAAAAAAGGACTTCAAATTTAATTACCCCAACGTGACCTAGGTTAGTAGTGAATAATCCAGATGAATGTCAAGACAATTTACCCAAAAAATATTTGACATGTTGGACAAGATGTTATTTGCAGTTGTTTACTTCGCTTCTTCAGATCTGGTCAATGCAATGAGGCAAGCAAATACTGTCATGACCATCTTCGGTTTGACTTCCACAATATCTTCAGGGAGAGCATATACCGGCGCTCCAATCTTACGAGCCATGGACAGAGCGTACTTGGCATTTCCCAGCATCTCCTGTTCACAAGAATTAATAAAGATGTTTAAATATCTTGTCAAAGGTTGTTCATTACAGAGGTAGGGCAAAAACAAGTGCTGGTGTGTTTAATGATAATGGGTGTCTAGAAAAGTTATACAAAAAAATGTAATTTTCATTCAATTTTGAGCAACGTTTGATAATACATGTTGTTTTTTAGTTTAGTTTTAGGCCTATTTTACTCTGTAATTATGTACTTTTTCATGTGACCCCAGGGCCCCCTGGGAGAACAGTTCTTTGATAACTGATGGGGCTACCCTGGTTTTAACAAGACGAAATAAATAAATAAATAAATACATAATTCAGACACATTGTACACAAGTTGTCGTGGTGTATGTCATCATAAAATGACATCCGGGGGCGGTGCTTTCTCGCACCTCGCATTTTGAACATGCTCAAAGAGGCGGTACGGTACGGTACTTTTGCACGTTTTCAAGCACATCCTTAAATGCCAGAAGACAAGTGTACACACAACTTTCAAGGACCTGCATAAGGAAGCCTGCACCTCTGGGCCCAATTTCATGGCTCTGAACTTATGATCACCATTCTCCACTTACTGTGCAAGCGCCGAATTTCTGCGCTAGCTGTGTAAACTCATAAACATTCATTATTTGTATATTTTTTCATAAAACTACAAGGAACAAACTTGATCACATAAGAATAGAGACATACATGTATATTTTAGAAGTTCGCAACAATTACTCATCAAAATTCAAAATGCAGACAAATAGCTCATAAAATCATATTAAAACAAATTACTTTCCAATGGGGTCATTTATACACAAAAATAGAACAGCATGACATCACAATACATCACAACAGGTTGTACTGGTATCATTTGAATTCAAACATAATATTTCAAACCATGAGACCCACTTACTACAGAGCATGTAGCCTACATTGGTAATTGTCAAAGACACAGGCCGTGTCCTAAACGGCGACTTCGGCTACAGCTACAGCTAGATCAGCGCGTCTGTCAGTGTTAAAGAATAGGCAGACGCGCGCGATCTAGCTGTACCTGTAGCTGAAGTCGCCGTTTCGGACACGGCCTTAGTATCCACACTTTACATGACCCTGCATACACACTTAACAACAGACCTGTGAAAGTTTAAGCTCAATCAGTGAAAACAAAACTGTGAAAGTTTAATGGTTTTAAAACATCGTGTTTTGGACTAATATTGTTTTTACTCATTTCAAAAGAATTACAGCATTTTTAACAAAAATATCTAGATAATAAATGCATGAAAATAATGGGTCTAGTGACCTACCTCATCTGAGCTAGCTGACTCATTGTAATTTGCCCAGTTGACTGAATTTGCTCGGATGGCGTCTACCAGCTCAAGGATGACTCGGCTGTCTGCAATGGAAGGGTCCTGGAAACTGGTGATACGGCTGGTCTTCCCTGCTTGCTCCAACTAACAAAAAGTAACAAAAGGTAAGAATTCAAAAACAAAGACATAATGTCAGCCAAAAGACTCTTCAGGGTTTTCTGATGGTCACAGAACTCTTCAGCGGTCTGCCAGACACAGGACTCTTTCACAGTGGTCTGACAGACACAGGACTCTTTCACAGTG
>CM021537.1:4247884-4258988 GCA_010994315.2 Pisaster ochraceus | reverse complement strand
AACGGAATTTCTTTTTTTTTAAGGGCCCAAAAAACGGAATTCCGGTTAAAAACGAAAAAATCACATCCCTGAAAATGGGAAGTGATCTTGTCTAGTCCCCTAATCTTAAAAGCTGTTTATTAACTACTGTACTAGAACAATGCAATGTACATAATAAAAAAATATACAATGTACAAGTACACAGGCCTTGACAGTTTTGCACAATTCAGAAAAGACATTAAAATGAGATGTGAACTTCTCTCGGTTTAAACTAGAGAAATCACCTTACTGATTTGTACACCAGCCAACATGAACAATGCAGGCTGCATGTCTTCACTGGTCTTTCCACTTTTTCACAAACTGATAGGCCTATCCCATGTATTACAAGTACACATGTATGTGGGTTTAAAAAACACAAGTTAAGTACATTTACGTACGTACATAGGCCTGCCAAATACAAGGTTTGCTCAGATAATTTTCTCAAACATGATTTACTTAAGAAGGAAATCTTCCTCAAAATAAATAATTGGCAACATTTCTAAAAAGTTCAATTAAAACCTCACCCGATTTTTCAGATTAGTGCCAACTACCCGCATGTACTACAATCATAGAGCAACAATGTACAAAATGTGCATTTGATACACCATAGAGACTGGTTTCTACAACACAAATCATGTCAAAACATGTCATACAAAATAAAACAAAATTGCTCGACCAACAAACCTACAAAATAAAATTACTTGGCACACACAATGCATGCCCGCCTACACTACAAATAGTACAATGTAGGTTCTCAATCAGCCTTGTAAACAACTCTTGTGTATACTGTACAGCAGACGCTCATTAGCACACCCTACACTGACATGCTGTACAGTAGCTCGTTAAAATAGACACCTTAGCCTTAGTAAGCATTAAAATGGCACTGAAGTGGCTAAAAATACACTTCAGTAGTAGGCAATCAATTCTTCCAACTATTCAAAGCATTGTTAATTATGCAGGAATGTTAAACCGTTGTGGTCTGAATTTACATCCAAACACAGTTCAATGATTGACAACACCTGTTACAAGTATTTGATTGTTTATTTTTTTAAACACAACATGCACAATGAAACTACATAATTTCTCTTCTTCTGTTTTAAAATATATTTTTGCAAATCAGGATGAACACAATTACTGACATTTCCTAATATATAGTAGTAGCCGAAACTTCCATAAAAGGAGTTTTTTTATTTGACAGATGTACATGTACATGTACATTGTAGGCCTACATGTAATGTACATGTAAGTACATACATACATGTACATGTACATGTACACTGTATTGGAATAAAAAAGCAGGAAGTAAACATTATAAAATACTGTGAGTGTTTTTTTTTTTACATAGTATGTGTATACATGTACGTACAGCACACATTAGTCAGGCTGCACAAGTTATTCGCATTTAAACTAATAATTGGTCAAACACATCATGGACCACATTTCCGAAATGTTCTTTTTTAAAAAACAGAAAAAGCTGCTTAGCAAATTTCTCCGCTAAGCAAGAAATGAGTGCAGCACCGATGACAATAATGTAAACTTTATGGACTGTTGGCTGGTAACCTCAGACTCTGCTCAGCACATTTTTCTCTGTGCTTACAACAGGCTTTTTTAAATTGGGCCCTGGTCGTGCCAATGAAATAAAAGTATCAGTTTGTTTTTTAGAACACAAAGTTCCTGGTTCCTGAAAAATTATTTCCTTCTAAAGTTCAGTGTTCTTCCTGCATGGATGAAAACTCATGGGAAGGGCCGGAGAGAATTCACTCCACAAATAGCAGGCCTGGAAAAGACTCATTCCCAATTAAATGTAAACTGCACGTAGCGCATGCAAACTAACTATTGGTTGGCAAAATAAAGAGAAATTGCCTCTGCCAGGATTAACCACCTTCAAGTTATTTTTTTTTAACTGTGGGCCATTCTGGACCAATTTTTTTATATGTTTGGCCGAAGCACATTGAATTGAAACGTCTTTGGAATGTTTTCTACTCAGTGTATTTACCTTGGTTTAAAAAGCCCTACTGCGCAATCTGTAAGCATTCTATCTTGATTTTTTAAAGGGCTTTTTTTTTTCTATTTTCTAGGGTGCCGAAATTTCAATGTATCGGAATGCAATTCGTGCATTGGCCTGATCGCTACATGTTGTAGCTTGTGGGATGGTGGATGGGCAGAACCTGATTGTCTTTTTTTAATGGGCTGATGGTAGCGTGACAGTGCGTCTGCCAAGTGCACACCTCTAGCGTTTGCCAACCAGCAATAGTGTCTTTACGCATTCTGGCATATTCCATAGGAGAGGCTAACAGACACAGAGGCCATGGTGTTGCCTTGGTCAACGCCTCGGCGCCCCAGCGGCATCAAAAGTTTCCCGTAGACTTTAAATTTTCCAATCTCAAAGATGAAATTTCAGGCCTGAAGCAGACACACAAACTTTGAAAAGGGCACCTCTTTGAGCAAAACATAAAGTACTGGAATATTTTAAGGGGCACTGAAGCAAGACCAGAAGCATTGTGATTGCATTTAGATACATGTAGTCATGGTAGACTTCTAAATATTTCTATGACCTCTCTAGAAGTGTCACTATCAGGTTAGGCCTACTTCCCCTACAATGTTATACACATACATGTACAATGTAGACCAACATTACCCTTACACCTGTGGGTCAAAACACTCTAGATTCCAACACAGTAGCCAATTCCTGTTCAAGTCACCTAACCATAGTGCTATTCTTTTTTCGTTTGAAGTATCAGGTATTAGCCATTGTTTATGGCAGTACCCCACTTGTACACAATGCCAACCTGCCAATGTATACATAGTATGCATTACATGTACAGGTCAAAATACTTGGGATTCCTACATGTAATACAGTAAGCCAGCATAGATATATTTGAATCGCCTAGCCAGGGTGCTATTCTTATTGTACTAAATATGCCAACATTTGATTTACTCCACACACCCACTGATATGATACCCGGATTTACAGTCATTACTATGCAGCTTAGTTGCAGCCCTGTATTATCCAAGTGTTTGCCAACGATTGAACTTTTACAATGTCGGTTATTTAAACAATTTTCCAACTGCCACCCAGATACCTTGCCGGTTGTCATGTACAGATGTGTATGCTGTACTTTTGTGGTTTAGATTTGTTTAAAGTGCTGGCTGGGTCATTTATTTTTTTGTCCCCTCTCATTTTTCGCCTGGTATCTGAGAAATATATTCAAAAGAGTAAAATTTGCTGCCAATATTTGGGGATTCCGAACAGATAATGATCTGTGTACAATTGGGTCACATTTTTGTCTGCTTAGAATTATTTAAACTTATATAGAAACTGAAAGCTCAGACATCTGGGCTTGATTTCACAAAGCACCAAAATTCATCTCAAAAGATGAAGTTGTCAATATCAACGTAGTGATGTGCATTGTGACACCACACTTTGCTTAGCAATTAAGATTGATACACATTTAAGATCAATAGTAGCTCTTTATGAAATATTCCCCTAGTCTTGCAAAACTTGGATGGTCCACCTCAAGAGGTCCACCTCACTACAGTATCACCCACAACCTTGCTAGAATTGACCATAAAGATAAAATGGTATACAGAACAGTAGGTCCCCCTATAATGTAGGTAACGCTACTCAAAAATTAAGTACTTTGTGAATTCGTCCACCAATTTTTGCATAGCAAATTGTTTAGACAATAGACTTGTACATTCTGTATAGCATTTTGCTACATGAACGTAATGTACATGTACAGTAGTTCCGAAAACCGTAACCCACCATCCTCTGCGACCGTCGGGGAGGATGGTGGGTTGCAGTCATCGCAACTAACATGAACCTCCTTCCTCCATGCATGAACGTACACGTATGTATGTATGCTCTTCAAGGAATCACTGCAAAATGTTTAATCCTTGCTGTTCAGTATACAGTAATTCCAATCATTGAAAACTGGAGCTTATATAGTAAACACTCCATGGAGGTGTACATATGGACAGGTGTAGTAAGAGGCGATTCACAAACAGTTGTGTTTTCATACTGTGTCATAACTGTCACAGTGTTCCATGTACATGTATGATGTACACATCACACTTTTCCCCATTCTTGAGTGCATGCACACACAGTGTTTATGTACACTATGCCCTATGAAGTACTTGACATACATCTACCATACATTCATTGTACATTAACATCAATGTAAACTAAATTTATCTTGGATCTCAACTGTATGTCGCCCATTAGAGCCTCTGTAAACCACTGAAGCCTGCAGCTCAATGATTTTTAAAAAGGCACTGGGGTGTACCTTTGGTAATTACTCCACAAGTTAATAGCCTAAAAAAACTTTGGCCAACTTGGCATTAAAGAGCACTGGAGAGCTGATGGTGCATTTAAAAAAAAAACATTGTTAGAAACGACCCCTTTGAAGCAATTTGCTTTTAAGAAAGAGGTTAAATATTTCACCAAAAAATGTTGATTTGTGGGAAAGACCTAGATGCAGTGTTTATTTATTTATCTACATTACGTTGTATGCTATTTAATTATTTAGTTATTTATTTATTTATTTTTTTTATTTTTTATTATTTGTTATTCATTTTATTAATACTATTTACATGTATGTTATTTATTTTATTTAGTTATTTCGTTATTTTATTGTTTTTGTTTTTGTTTTTTGGGTTTTTTTTTTTTTTGGGGGGGGGGCGATACACCAAGTGAGGATCTAGGTCTTTGGCAATTACCAGGAAAGTATACATGTACCCTGCCTTTATTACAGGACAACAACAGGTGTGTACAATGTAGTGTAGACACAGGCACTCTTCCTGGCAAACAAGATCCAGGAGCTTCTGCATATCACGGTCAAGAGGAAGTGAAATTCCTTGAACTGAGGTGCTAATCATTTACCTTTGGCCCTACACCTCCGGTTTAAACTTAAATGCACCAACTTTCCTTCATCTACGCACTCAACCACATTTCGCGCAGAACTTTCTCTTTCTCTCTCTTCAGTCCAATGGCATGAATGATGCCAAATATGGCAATGCCATCACAGGGACAAACACCATGACCCATTAAAATTACACTGGCTCACCCACCAGGCCAGATTAAGGTTTTTCATGAGCTGAAACATTTTTTCATGACACTTAAATAACTTTTATTGAAAACTGAAACTCTTAGTGGGTTGAATCTGCCACAGGGGGCATTGTGGGATAGACAGATAGACTAGAAGGATTAGTCACTTATAAGGCCTACCTTTGTTGTGCAGATAAAGGTTATTCCTCAAATAATGAAACCTTAACCATGAATGGTTGACTTTGTAAATGAAGCTCAAAGCAGCAGAGAATGCAGGGCTCACACTTACACTAGCCTGGGGTACGCCATCGTGTAATCAAAATCTGCTGTGGGCTAGTAGCCACAACTTCTTTATTTGCCAAGCTGGCTACTTACAACTAACCTACTAAGGACTTATTTCAAAATAATGTGCTATTTCCTCTTTTTCAAACACATCAATAACAAATGTGTATTGTTTTTGAGTGCTGTCTTTTGACCATTTTGACTGGTTCTGATTACTATCATGAGAAAGAATTTATAACAGTCCTAACTCCATTTGTGTAAATTAAACGACCTCATTGGTGAGCAGAAGAGCATACCACACCAAAATCTACCAGTTTGGGTGTTCGGTTACCACATATTATGGTGTTGGGTTTTGTTAGTGAGAAGAAAGATCCTACAAATAAAAATGTAGTAAATCAGTCACTGGAGAGTTAGGGTTTAAAATAAAAATCTGATCAATGATCACTCTGTTCAAATACCAACTAAATGTTCATTGTTTTTTTTTTTACTTTGTTGGACTGAGGACTGCACAACTGAATGCAACAATAGCAGCTCTCTCTCTGTTGTAGCTGGCCAAATGCCAGTTAAATTCTGAGGACCAGTCAAAATTCTGTCCAAGTGGTCTGGCTGGTTGTTCATTGCTTCCGAATGCTTCATATAAACCACTGCTTGGTGCCTGCACTGGTTTCAAACTGAGGTACCATACAAAATAACAGTGTTGAATGATGACCATACAAGATGTGGACCACTGATAAGGCTGCGGACTATTGAAATAATTAACTTAAGACTGGTCACTGGGCAGTCACTGAAAAAGTTAAGGGCAAACCCTACGATAAGATAGCATTCAAATTGGATCAGGCATTTAAGCCTGAGTGATACACAGTTTCTTCTTGACCATTGTACATTTAAGGGCTAGGCAATCTCTCCTTAAAGTAAAGAAGGGCACAGAAGGAAAATATACATTACAATGTACGATACAAGTTGAACAGCAGGGAATATGCCCCTACAATCAAAGGAGACCAAGGCAACTAGATTGAGACAATTGTCTCTGTTGCCTCTAAGAAGAGTAAAGATGATGCATCACCACAGATGCAAGATGGGCAACTCGGGTTGAAATATTATGCCCTACTACTTGCCATTTCAGTGAGCAACTCTTTGATGCAATCATTGCATAAAATGTGCATTGCTACGTGTCACTGCACTGCCAAGTTGCCAACACGAAAAGTAACGCAAGCAGCAAGAGCCCCTCACCCTTCTTTTTTTTTAGTTACATTAAGTGCAGTAGTGGTAGGACATTAAATTTTAGTACATTTTAACGAAAGTTAAGGTCACAGGTGGTCACACTCCGGTAAGATTTTAAAATTTTTCACATGGTCCAAAGATCTTGAATGTAGCAATTATGTTTCTCTACAGATGAAATTTTTAATCAAACATCAAAGAAATTACCTCCATGTTTACATCTACCACGCAGCGGTAAACCTGCCATTTTCAACAGGGTGCCGAATTTGTATTTGTGCATGTGCCGAGTTTGTGGGTGCCGAGTTTGCTAGGTAGGTGCCAAGATTGTGGGTGCCAACTTTGCAAAGTGCGGACTTTGCAAGGTGCCGAAGTGACCGGTTACCGTAGATAATAAAATACATAAATAATACTACAGTGTAACAGAAATTGAGACCTGGTGCACTTCCACACTCATCATGGCCATGACTGAATGCAATATTTAGCCTACAGGCTACATCATCATTATCATTGTATATATGTACATGTAGGCCTACTGTGCCCAATTTCATCTAGAGCTGCTTTTTAGCATAGATAGACACAGAAAGCACAGATCCTGCGAAATTGCACTAAGCAGAAATTTGGAAAGCAATATTGTTCTGCTAAAAGCAGGCTCTATGAAAATTGGCCCCGGAGTATAAAGAATAAGCCTAACTATTTCAGTTGTCAGTAATATTAAACAATACAGTAGTTAAACACTGGCACTGCAGTGCTTTGCACCCCTGCTTGATGTTTTATACTTTTTCTAACTTTTCTAAGTTTGCCAAAAAACTCACCTCCTGAAAATGTCTGACAACTTCTTCCACGGTGTCTTTAGGTAGTTTTGTTTCAGCTGACAGGTCAGCAACTACTGCGGGATCAACTTCCATGATTCGAGAGGAATTAAGTCTACCAAGCCAAAAAATCTCCACTCCAGACAAACCGAACTCCAACCTTACTCGCTCTGCAAACAGTTGCCGTGGGCTTCCCGTCACCAAACACACACACACGCCCGCCGACCAGAAGATCGAAAACCACAAACGGGTTTGACACAGAACCTGGTGTACCTTTCGGCTTACTTAATGTACACTAGATGCGATAAGATAATATTTCATAGTCATAAAGCTTGGTCAAGTACTTCTCGTAACTTGGTACAAACTTTATGTGTGTCTGATTCACGAAATGCAGTTTGCAAAGGGCGTAGTGTCTACACTGTGTGCGCATCGATCAACCAGGGAGATAGGCGGAAGTACTAAATGCATTAAAAAACTGCAACGCACAGGTGGTTGGTACGCATGCGCATAAAGAATATAGGCAGCATTGCTTGGCCTTAAAGCTCTTTCATTGTGTGGTGTTTTGTGACCCGTGACGACTATTTCCTCTGTTGGGCTGGGTGACCGCTCATATTAAAGGGGAAGGCGTGGTAACTTGAAGGGGGGATTACAAGATGTTAAGTTATGAGGGAATATTTATAAAACAATCTCTCAATTTTTTCGGAAATAGGTTCGTAGCACGCGCGTTAAATATGTTCAGACTTTGAAGCGTCATGCTACGTTGATAATTTTCGACAGACATGATTTCATTACATTGACAGCACCAGAGAAAATAATTTGCACGTTGAATTTCATAATTATTTTTTTCCTGGTGTCAGCTTCCGTGAAAAATGCCTCATTAATAGACGCTATTCTTGTTTGCTTTCTCCTAGTGCATCATATATTAATAATAATAACAGGGGCCTAGTTCTTATTTAGCGTATTTTACAATAACTTAACGTATCAATGCGCTTAACATTAATGCCCTGGTCATTGGGCCAATAGCATTCCTCTAATCTCTCTCAGCTCCCTGGGGAGTATACAGCCTCGGGCTGCTGTACGGGCGCTCCGAAGGCTTTTTCAAACACAAACCTCTACCCTCGCAGGATGATTTATAACCCTGGCTGAAGAAAATCAACTACAGTAAAGTATCTTGCTCAAGGACGAAAGTGTCATGACCGGGATTCGAACCCACACCCTGATGAATTAACCACCAGAACTTGGATTCGATGTTTTAAACCGCTCGGCAATGACTCCCTAAGGCTGTATGATGGTGACTTTCAGCTTGTCAAAAGTACAACGGGGCCAGAGCAAACTAGCACTGAATGAGTTTTAAAGTAATTTATTATAAAGTGCTTAGGCCTAACTACGAAAGCCAATCTACGAAAAACATTTTCCAATCATTATTAAGTACGTTATAGACCACTGTCATTGGTCGCCGTCACTCTGGGACCAATGGAAACGTGCACGCGCCGCGCATAACTCTCGGCCAATGATAGTGCTTCGATCCGTTGACCTCTGTGAGGGCGCTGTATGGACTTGTGACGTCATGCAAGGGGTTTAGGATCTAGCGACTTAGTTTCACTTCTTCTTTTTGTGCAGTTCCGGTACAAGCTTAGGCATAATTTTGTTTTCAAATGTAGAACTATAGTTAAAAACACAAAACAAAAACAAAGTGTCAGTCTGAATATTTTAGTATCTTTACAATGTATGTAGGCCCGTAGGTCTACCTATCAAAGATCACGTATCCTTTTGTTCAACGCCGAAGTAGGCCTTGTATTTGAAAAGCACACCACATAGGCCTAGCTTGTTTTTACACTTTTACGATTACATCCAAAACATTTAAGTTTATCTGGTCCTTTTGCAATGTTGTAATTAAATTATTAACAAAACAGTTCCGCAACTTTCTGTTTCTTTTACCCATTGTGTACTGTAAGGATAAGTTTGCAACTTTTCTTCATTTGTAAAAATCATAGACAATTCACTGATGACAGTCGGCCTAATTCATGATAACTGCCTTGTAAATTTGTTTGTACTAAATGTTGTATTTATCTGTTTTGTATTGGTTTCTTTTTTGTTTTGGGTCTTTTTATGTTTTAGAGTAATGCTTATTTTTCCTTAATAGTCTGCCCTGGCTGCCATGGAAAAAGTATTTAAATAAACCAGGAAATAAATGAAACGAAATAAACATGAATAACTAATTATTTGTGGTAGATAGCAAGGTGGCAATCTAGCACGGTACAATTTTATCAAAACCGTGGGCAAGGTTAAAATGAAGGTAGCCTGGCCTTTACTTTATGACAACAGTTGAATACACGGAAAGTGTACACGGAAAGTGAGGAAAGCATAATACACTGCCGGCCACCATCAGTAATTAATACTTATTTTAATACCCCCAAATTTCCATGAACAACCTCAGCCCTTCGAAGGTTGATAGAAAGTGAAATAATTTGCTATACCGAATGGAATTCAAAGATATGGCGTCTTGGAAACACGGATATCCATGTTTGGACAACTTCGAAGGCGGAACTATTGATAAGACGCATTGAAAAAAGTGTACATATTATATCGAACCGGCTGGATTGATTTATATTCTTTAAAAACAATAATGTTTTGTGAATCGTCACAGCTAGGTATTGTATGCAAGAGCCAAATACTTCTTTGGATGGTGTCACCCGGGTTCGCTTCAAACGATTGTTGGTTTATTTTCGAGCCGATTTTGATTTTCATTGCATTCCTTGCTTTATTTGATTTTATTTGACCTTCGAATTGAACTACTTCACGTTAATTACGGATGGTAACGCATAAACAGGATACTACTGCGCTCTTGTTTATACATCACTCCTTGTACACTACGTATCAACTTCAAGAATAGGCTAACCCGACCCTGATATTCTAACCCATGGGCTAAGTCGACCTTAACTCGATCCTAACAAGAGGCTAACTCGACCCTAAGCGACGTTGTAAATATTTACAAGGTTTTCCTTTTCATTTTGTCACATCTATTATTATTAAGTAAAATTTAAATTTCTACCTCAATGATCCTATTCATGACCGTCTTGTTTCCAAGGTGCTTCTTAAATAAACATCTGTCTGTACAAATTGCAATTTTTTACCGATCTTCGTGTACGTTATTTTTAACACGTTAAACAAACATGCATTATTTGGGTGTGTTGTCTGATACCATCAGCAGCCTATTTACATTATTTCTTGCCGCATCGAATGAAGATTTACGCACAGAGATACTCGGTACAGTGTAAGCTTTTGACCACCTTGACTGTGATATCTTTCTTTCTTTCTTTCTTTCTAAAATTACAGTTTGATGAGTGGGTATAGATGCATGGGTACTTCTTCCACATTTGTTGTGGTGTGGCGACATAACCCCTGATTTTTGTTAGCTGGATATTATTAAAATATCCCTTTTGCTCCCTTTCAAGTTCATCCAGATTGATTTTTGTTTTCTGGTTTTGATGATGAAACATGATCAAACATCCATTGAGAAGGAGAATCCTATTGGTCGTTGGAGCTTTTGATCTTTTTATGGAAAAAGTTTAAAGTTTGACCGGTTTAATAGAACTTGCATGAGTTTTTTCTTTGCGCATGTCATCTTCCTTGTTTACTGCTTGATGCATGACGAATTGAATATCTGCGGTGTTCGAAGATTTTGATCCTCGTATAATTGATTAGTTTTGGGTGACTTCTGCAGTTTTTT
>CM021537.1:4214633-4226128 GCA_010994315.2 Pisaster ochraceus | reverse complement strand
CGCTAACCCGACCAATTGTCAAACCAGGACGAAACATCAGAACAATTCAAAACTTGGATTAAAACATATCTGTTTAATTTGTATACTTATTTATGATAGTGCATACAAGTAGTTATCTCAAGGTGATTTAAGCTCTAACAAGACTGGTTTTTATATTTGGTTTTACCCATATATTTGTGTGTAAAACACTGGTTACTCAGTGCTTTCCCGAGTCCTGTGAAATAATCCACGGAATATTACTCGGGTGGGATTCGAACCCATAACCTTTGCTATTATAGAGCAGATGTCTTACCACTGGACCACCAAGATTGCCCGGTAACTTGAGGCAGAATACTATATTTCAGCAGCGGGTACCGCAACAATTTAATCGATGATATATTTGCATCAGGGATAGAAAATTATATTTGGTTTTACTATAAAGCTTCACTTACCCAAAGACTGTGACCCAAGTTTCGTCCAATTCACCATCAGGGGCGATTGATTCTCTAGAAGTAACAAAAATATTAAAAAGAGAAAAAGAGAATTTTGGTTTGCTGTAACACCATAGACAATAATAACACTACTCAGTTCTTATAGCACTTTTCATACCAAAAGCGCTTGATATCTTTTTACAGGTATGCAGAGCTACGGAATTATAAGACCCATTAACATTATATAAGTAGCACTTTGTTAAGGTTTACAAGGTGCTGTGGTTCAAAGGTAACGCAGCCTACCATGCCAGAAACACAGGGGCTTATCCAACAATACGTGGAGCCATGAGTGCCTGCATTGGCGGATACTGGGGCTATACAAGACTTCGTTATTATAACTTATTATTAATAAGTGTGCTAGGTTCTTTTACGCGCATTACACAACACACAAGACCTACATGTACAGCTTTATGCCCATGTAAAGGGCGAAGCAATAATGATTTGTGTCTGATATGTTATACACTATTCATATCATCCGCCGTGTTAACAAAAACCTCTTGCATCATCAGCTAAAAAGAGGGTGTGTATTAGTAAAACCACTCACCCCTGTGTGTAGAATGGATCAATCTGAGCAGGTGAGGAGGTTGTCTGCCTGACACTTGGTGAGAACAGTCGACTACTCCCAGGGGTGCCTAAATTGGATGTAACAAAACATCAATTGAAACGTACAGCCAAGAAAGTCCAGAGAAACGAAAGGCCTGTGTATTCTGCAATTTTTTCTTTTTTACTTTCCCACTTGATGGACTTCATTTATTTCTTAAAGGCAAAATTTACCTTTGGTTTTTGGAACCTGTCAATTGTTTTAATCTTATATGTTGATTATATACTCACCTGTGAAAATTTCATTTCAAAAGGTGGTAGCGTTTTTGAGATATTGCCGAAAATCTGGAGCGGTTATGTCCACGCAGGAACAATAATCCATACTTGGACTAAACAATCTGTGTTTCATGCAGAAATGTTTGAAATTTTTCTCAGATTGAATTTTTTATTGAATCCCTCTCTCTCTAAAAACCACATTCCTTTGGAGTGAATCGTTTCTCAAAATGTTAAACATCATCAACAGCTGCAGTGCTTCTTACCAAGTAAGCTTTTATGGTCATTCATTTTTGAAGTAATTACCAAAGGTACACCCTCCTTTTAATTGAGCAAGTCTACCCATTGACACCAAGGAATTTTAACCCTAACTCACGGTAAAGTTTTCAAATAATACTTACCGGCATTGAATGAAGCCTGAGGTTGATGAGGGGTTCTTGACATTGATAAATCCAGCTAGTTAAAAAAAGAAATTTGTTTCCATATTTCAATGATGTAATTAAACAACTATTAAACTCCCCGACTGCCTGGCCATTCCTTATCATCTACACATGACAACGTGGTTTGAATGACAGATGAACTGAGCCAGCTACACAGGTACTGTATGTAGCAGGGCTTGAATACGAGGTGAAAATCCAGAAGACTGCAGAGCTTGTAGCTCAAAATTTTACCGGCGCAGAATTGAAAAGAGAAGGGAAAAAAACAAACTTTTTACACAGTTGAACAATCACTCAGTTAAGATTGATCTCATTTGTCTTAATGGGTAATAAGTAAACTTAAAACAATCAACCAAATTAAATGATATTTATCAGACTCAACGCCAACGTTTGAACATCATTTATGTTTTTGTTTCTTATGAAAGATATTACATTTACACACTAAGGTATTATTATGCAAAAACAGTCGACCCACAAACTTGTCAGGGCCCAACCATAGACATGGTTAACGGCCGATTTTCTGCTTACTGTGCGAGTTCCCATTTCATAGCGCTGCTAACCGTACCCACACAAAAAGATCCTTGTCATTTCAAAATGTTTAACAACAAACTAAATTTAACACAAAACAAAAACATAAACTCGTTTATCCCACACTACAAAAACTCTATAAACCCCTTTAAAATAGCGTGGATTTATCTATGTAGACAACAGTACACCCTTTCCCGCCGTGAAACAACTTTGAAACAACTTTGCCTTATATGGATGAACCTGCGGGATCGATTGTTTTAGGAACGATGTTGAAAATTAAGCATCGAATATCAATTTACCTGTCCTATATTCATTTCCATATATGACGGTTAAGACATTGGGGCAGTAAATACATGACAAAATAAAGAATGACGGGTGACAGGTGTTCCACCAATCAAAAGACAAGGATCTATGTCATGTACAAACATGTATGTGTGAGTGATCTAATATTCAATTACCTGTTGCCTTTCTGGGGTCCCAGCATACATCCCTCCGACTGCTGGACTGTTCTTTAGTGATTCCACATTATCAAACAAAGCAGCTACTGGTGGAGCGCCAGTCTTATCTTTTGGTGTCCGTGTAACAGAAGGCCTACAAGAAAAAAGATTTGTTCAGCAGGGTGTCCAAATTGAAAATGCTGCGCCAAATATCAACAGTGTGACCACATTGAAAATGGTGCGACCAATTAACAACAAAGTGTCCAAGATTAAAACGTTGTGTCCAATGAAGAACACTGTGTCTAAACTTAAAACCGTGTGTCCAATTAAGAAAAGTGTCCATTTTGAAACAGGTGCTGCCAATTAGGACCAGAATGTCAAAATCTAAACCAGTTTGTCCAATTATAAACAGGGTGTCCAAATGCATAACGATGTGTCCAATTAAGAAGAGTGTTCCAATAGACCTTTCCTATGAAATATGTAAACTGCACATCAAGCCTGCACACTAAATGTACATGTACATTATTACTACTGGGTGGCAAACTGAGGAAACATCGTGCCTTTTTGTATGGAGCTAATGGTGGTGTGACGCATAATGCGTTTGTGCGTCTGCCTAGTGCACCACTCTATTTGCATATCCTGGGAAAGGCTAATTCAGCGCGCTCAGGCCAAACTTTCAAAATTTGGGTCCAGAAAGCAACACAGTTTTGAAAACTCCGGGGAGAACCCTGTGTATGAATAAGGGAATCAATGTGCAGTGGAGAGGTTGTCAACTCGAGGTTTAAACACGCTGAGGCCTGGTTCTTGATAATTTTACAGAGACGTTGTTCTTGATAATTTTACTGAGATGGTGTCGAGGTAAAATTGTCAAGAACCAGGCCTGACCACTAGTTTAAAACCGATTCAACACGTTTTGATTTCCCATTCATAGTACCTTTCTGTTAAAAACATCAAAAAACCTTTAAAAGTTAAGAACATTTCTGACAGTTTAGCCTCAGCTTGCCTCGTGAATCTGCATTAAACTTATCCATGTTGAGCGCAAAGTACCTTATCGCGCAAGTTCAGAACTTGCGGGCTTAGGTTTAAAACTATCACACTTAAGTTTTGAACTTGCCCAAGCCAAATAATGCAACATACCAACATATAAAAATTTTTATGCTGCGTGCAATATCCTTATAACGCCCTCTTTTGACTCAATTTCCTCAGGTCATGTTTAATCGCTCCTCACCGTGTTTATATCACATGTTTAAACATGGCCACGTGATCGCCTCTCAATCAATTACAATGGATGAACTGTCCCAGGTATTTATGAATGAGTTCTTGAGGGTACTCAGTTGAAGTGCTGTCTATAAAGAAAGAGACGCTTGTATCAATGAGTCAGCAGAGTCTGCTTACCTCTGGGACATCCTACTGTCCGACCTTGCAGTGCTGGCTCCACTATCTCTAGCGCCGAGGTTCGAGGGTGTTAAACTCTTTGGGGGGCTAGTTCTGGAGGAGGACCACAATCTACTGCTGGAAGGCTAAAAAACAACATTATCGTCAGTACTATTATTTTGGTATGCTACAAAAAACAACCTCAAATTGTACTTTGACTTTAAGACAGTAATGAAGCCAGGATTTGTTCAATGGGGAGGGGGGGGGGCAAGGAGGAATTCTTTCTAGTGGGGGGGGGGCAGGGAGCCATGATTTTCCTCTAGGGCACAACATGGGGTCATGTACCTGGACATTTTCAAGGGGGAGGCAATGGAAATTGTGGGGGTGGGGCACATCCCCCCTGAGTTCAACAAGACCTTGCGCCGCCGTTTACATGTATCTACAGAGACTGAGTAGATTGAGAATTAGAGACTTCAAAAAGAGGTTGTCCTGCTGTTTATTTACTGCCGTTGACTAGATAGTACTGCATGTACTTTGTTCAATAATAACTTGTCCTGTTAATTATCTACTTTCACAGAGTTGATTGGGATTTGGGAAACTATGTATGTAGATTAAAAAAACAAAACTTAAACAGTAGGAGAAGTCTTTATTAAACTCTAAAGACTTTGGAGACTCCACAATGCCAATCTATTTATCTGCTACTACAGAGTACAAAGAAATGTTGGAGTCTTTTAAGTTCAATACGGACTTGTCCTGGGGTGCGTTCCATTTGTGCAATAGTTGGCAACATTTGCCAACAATTTGTGCGCCGCCAACATTGGCAAACATAAGCAACCATAGGGATTCCATACTTACTGACACTGCAGGACCCACATCTCCCAACAGATAGCCCGGCAGGAACATATTGCCGTGTGTGCCCCCTCCTTGATGTCCCGATCCTGAGGACGGGGGTGACCCCAGGGTCATTGGCTCCAGACTGCTGGAATGCATGAAACTCTGGGAGAAAGAGTGGCTAGGGTTTAAACCTATGGACAGGATAAAACATAAACATCAATAAATATTTGAGTTAGCCTAGATCTGAATTCTGGACTGGGCCAAACTTCATAGAGCTGCTTAAGCACAAAAAGTAGCTCAGCACAACAAAATTATGCTTACCAGAATAAGATTACCAGCCAAACTACTATGTCACATGTACAATTTGTGACTGGTATCTTGCTCATTTCTCCTTTAGCAGACAATTGTTAAGCAATTTTTTCTGCTAAGCAGCTCTATGAAATGGGGCCCTGGTGTGTGGACTACATGTAAATCAATGGTAAGGTCATACTTTGGTAAAGATCCCAAAACATAAAATGGTAATTCTTTATCTGAAAGCCTACTTGTTATCAAGATGGTTAGTTTAGTGTCTGAATAGGACTCGAGATGGTGACCTGCAAATTGACACTTGGGGCAGCGGTATATCATGTATTGTGATCACATGTATTGATGGATGATTTCTCCCATTGTGAACTTTAAAAACATCAATTATTTAGAGCACAAAAAATAATTGTGAGCATTAAATGCATGTTGCATTTTTGACATCGAGGAGCCAGTAGGTGATTTTCAAAAAATTTTGTTGGGACTTTCTGTCATTTTGTGGCATTTTTTGTGGCAGGGTGTTTGGAAAATCATAGCAAATCGACATTTCACGGTCAAGTGATGGAGTTTCACTTGAGCGCTAGTACGACCGGAGATGTCAAAATGTAAAAAATTACAGAGTACCGCGCCCCAGTCACTGATACTACTGGTCCTGCGTACAGGCCTTAGGCATAAAGTAGCAATTCAACTGGCTGCAGGGTGGTTTTATCTTGGCCCCAAAATTACACATTTCAGAAACCGAACCCTGCATCTGTCTCAGACAGCTGACAATGAATCACTTGGTTAAACATCATTTGGCACCATGATGATGTTTATGTACTTCAGTATTTACGCACATGGTAACAGCGGCATTACCTGAACCCCAAGTCGTGTTCGAGGTGTAGTAACTACTACATCCTAGCTGGCAAGGAAACCGTACTTTAAATCATTGCAAACATTTCCTGTTCAGTCCGATTTGACTTGGGGACCAAGTTGACTTTACCCCAACCATGCCCCAACACACCCTCCCCCCCAACCCCCGCCCCTCCCACCACACTACAGCATGCAGCAGCCGATATACATGTAGACTGTGCAAGTCTCGTGCGTTTAAACTTCCGGGACCATTGTGGTCCCATAACCATTATATGGAGTTTTATGCAGGCAAGATTTTGTTTCGTCACTTATTTAAGTTTTAATGAATGACCAATGTTGACCAATGTTGTTGAAAATGAATAATAACTTAAAAACTAAAAGGGATAAAAAATACGAAAGTAAAATCAGTTCAGCCAGGAAGAAAACCAACCATCTTAATACATGTATGATTAATATCAGCTTCTTCCGGTTACTTGCAAAAAAAAAAGAATTCTTGCCCACACCTCGGACAACGAAACTTATGTAAACGCTTGTTTTGGTCACGCTAGATGAAAATTAAGCCTTTTCATTTTGGCTGACTTCTTTAAACTGCGTCACACGTTAATTTTAGGCTTGAGTGCGACCATTGCGCCACCGCATCCCCATGCAAACTTAGATTTAGTTACGGGCATAGATTTACAAAAGGGGTTTCTAAAAAGAGTTAGGATCAAAGTCCCAAAGTTTTAATTTTGTTTCAATATTTTTTTAGAATAATTATAACAATAAAAGGGCCTCCTTCTCCTAACAATAAAAAGTAACATGCCTAACTAAATATTAATTCACAAATTATATGTGTGAATATTTTATAATAAAAAGCTAAAAACAAATTTTATAAAATTTGTAATGAGTTTTACTATCTTTGTTGTTCAGATTTCTTCATCGATATAATTTCAAACAACATTTTGACTTAAAAAAAAAATGTTCTTCGTTTGACGTGTTTTCTCGTTCCAATACGCGCGCGAGACTTGCACATGATCATGGGCTTCAAACAGCGAAACACCCCCTATTTACGACACCTTCATTTCATAGCCCCATTCTCTCTAAATGTTCCCAAATAAAACGGCAAGAGACTGACATTTTTGTTCTCCAAAATACTTACCTTGGTATTCCATTTCGATGGGATTACAGGAGGTACTTGCAATTGCGAATAGTTTTTTTTTAGGAGGAATAAACCTTTAAAACGGGAAGCCCTCAAATCCCCGATTTCAAATTTGTAGCGTGGGATTATTAAAGAAAAGAAATTGGAATGAAAACTATTGAGGGCGCTATCAAATAGTTATCGTTCCTGTCTTTTCAGGTGCATCCCGCTCACAGTCCCATCAGTAGCAATAATGCTAACATAATGATGGGACAATGTATATTCTACCCTCCATTATTGGCTTGACCAGGTCTTTCGCATATTAGGCCGTGTCCGAAACGGCGACTTCGGCTAGAGCTACGGCTAGATTGCCCGCGTCTGCCTATTCTTCAACACTGGCAGACGCGCTGATTTAGCTGTAGCTGTAGCCGAAGTCGCCGTTTCGGACACGGCCTTAGTATGAAACCCGCATGGGTCTTTGAATATACCCACATGGGTTGCCATAATTATTTATTACTCATAGAAATGGGCCTGAGCTATGTATGTTCTCCCACGTGGGCTTGCCCAGGACTTTCCCATAATGATACTCTTGAATGTCTATGCATGTTCCGCCCGTAATGGGCTTGCCCAGGTCTTTTCTCACCTGTTACCCAAACACCAGTGTGATTGGGGGTCTGCCTTGTTTGTCATCTGAAGGCACAGGGCCCGCGGTGCTAGTGATTGAATCAGAGAGGGTTAGGCTTAGGCTTAGGCTTAGGGTTAGGGTTAGGGTTAGGGTTAGGTTTTGGGTTTGCGTTAGGGTTAGGATTAGGAATTAGGGTTGGGATTAGGTTGAAGGTTAGTCTAAGGGTTAGGGTTAATGTTAGGGTTAAGGTTTAAGTCTGAAGGTTAGGGTAAGGGTTTGGGTCACAGTTAGGGTTAGGGTTAGGATTAGGATTAGGGTTAGGCTAATTAGGCTTTTGGTTGGAGTTAGAGTTAGGGTTAGGGTTAGGGTTTGTTAAGGTCAGTTTAAGGGGTAGGGTAAAGGTTTGGGTTTGTTAGGGTTAGTCTTAGGGTTAGGGTTAGGGTTTGTGTTTGACCTTCGATTAGGCTTAGGATGGGGGTTTGGTTATGATTATTTTTAGAATTGGTGTTAGGGTTAGGGTAAGAGCTAGGGTAAGGGTTAGGCCCATGGTTGGGATTAAGGTTAGGATTAGGTTTAGAGTTAGGGTTTGGGGTAGTTTTAGGGCTATGGTTAGGGTTTGTTAAGGTTAGTTTTAGGAATAGGGTTAGAGTTAGGCTTAGGGTTAGGGTTAAGGTTAGGGTTAGGGTTAGGGTTAGGGTAAGAGTTAGGGCTAGGGTTAGGGTTAGGGTTAGGGTAAGGGTTAGGGATAGTGGTTAGGGTTAGAGTTAGAGTTAGGGTTAGGGTTAGGGTTAGGGTTAGGGTTAGGCTAATTAGGCTAAGGGTTGGAGTTAGAGTTTGTTAAGGTTAGTCTTAGGGGCTAGGGTAAGGGTTTAGGTTAGTTAAGGTTAGCCTTAGGGTTAGGCTTGGGGTTTATGTTAGGGTTTGGATTAGGCTTAGGATTGGAATAATTAGGATTAGTGTTAGGATTGGACTTAGGGTTAGGTTTAGGGTAAGCGCTAGGGTTAGTGTTAGGCCCATGGTTGGGGTTAAGGTTAGAATTATGTTTAGGGTTAGGGTTAGGGTTAGTGTTAGGGCTATTGGGGTTTGTTAATTAAGGTTGGTTTTAGGGTTAGGGCTAGGGTTAGGGTTTGGGTTAGGGTTAGGGTTAGGATTAGGGATAGGTCTAGGGTTAGGCTAGGGTTAGGCTAATTAGGCTTAGGGTTCAAGTTAGAGTTAGGGTTAAGGTTTGGGTTTTGGTTAGGTTAGGGTTAGGGTTAGGGTTATGGTCACGGTTATGTTCATGGTTTGTGTTAGGGTTAGGATAAGGGTTAGGGTTAGGGTTTGTTAAAGCTAGTCTTAGGGGTAGGGTAAGGGTTTGGGTTTGTTAAGGTTAGTCTTAGCTGGTTAGGGTTTGTGTTAGGGTTTGGATTAGGATTAGCGTTAGGATTTGGCTTTGGGTAAGGGTTAGGGTAAGAGTTAGTGTTAGGGTTAGACTGATGGTTGGGGTTAAGGTTAGGATTAGGGTTTGGGCTAGGGTTAGGGTTACGGTTAGGATAAGGGTTAGGGTTGGGGTTAGGGTTAGGGTTGTTTAATAGGATATTGAGTAGGATGTTGTTGCAAGGGTTAGACCCTTGACGTTAGCCCCCCAAAAATGTAAGAGATCGTCATGTTCTTGGAGATTTGTTCAATTCAAAATGTGATATTCCAAGAAATGGTTGATTGGGCATAAGTGGTCTAAACTCTACAAAGAGACTCATATGGGTTCATCTCAAAATAAGTTTTTCTTGAATTGATTTTAATTAGTCAACATGGTCTGTATCTTATGCTTTGTGCGATTTAACATCAACAGTGAATGTATTACACTCTAATATCAAACGGTTAAGTAAGGGACAGTGTACGAGTGTAAACCTTGTTTGATGGTGTCATGCAGGGTTTTAAGCGATGCCGTGATAGTGCTAGGGTTAGGACTAAGAGTGAGGTTGGGGTTAGGACAAGGGTTAAGGTTAGGGTTAAGGTTACGATTAAGCTGAGGGTTAGGGTTTGGATCAGGTTTAGTCTAAAGGTTGGGTTAGGGTTAGGGTTAGGGTTAATGTTAGGGTTAGTCTTAAGGCTTGGGCTAGGTTTAGGGTTGGGATTAGGATTAGGGTTAGGACTAGGTTAGGTTTAGGATTAGGGTTAGGATTAGTCTTAGGGTTAGGGTTAGGGTTAAAAGGCTGAGAGTTGGAGTTAGGATTAGGATTTGGGTTGGAGTTAGGGTTGGGGTTAGGGTTAGGGTTAGGGTTAAGGCTAGGTTTATGGTTTGGTTTAGGGTTTGGATAAGGTTTAGGGTTAGGATAAGGGTTAGGATTAGGGTTAGGGTTAGGATAATGTTGAGGGTTAGGGTAAGGGTTAGGATTAGAGTTTATGTTAGGTTTAGGGTTTGTTAAGGTTAGGGTTAGGGTGATGGTTTGTGTAAGGGTTTGGATTAGGGTTTGGGTTCCGGTTAGGGTAAGGGTAAGAGCTAGGGTTAGGCTTAGGCTTATGGTTGGTGTTAAGAATAGAATTATGTTTATGGTTAGGATTAGGGTTAGGGTTGTTGTTTGGGTTAGGGTTAGGGTTTGTTAAATAAGGTTTGTCGAACTTAGGGTTAGGGTTACGATTAGGGTTATTTTTGAGGTTTGGGTTAAAGGGTTAGGGTTTGGTTTAGTTTGGGAGAGGGTTAGTACCACGCCCCACCACTAATTATTTGTTTGTCTTTGTTATTTTTAACATTGTTGCTATTAATCAATGCTTAAATATAACCATTATATAAATGTTTTCATAATTTAAATGTTATCATTATGTATAAAAATATTACTTCTTATATTAATTGTGTCTAAATATTCCTATCGGTATCCTCCTTTGATAATAAGAGGCTCTAAATAAAATAAGAAATAATAAGGAAAATGCTTCGAAAAACAACAAGCGACAGAATAAAAATTAAACTGCATTTCAAAACTGTTTAGTTCAAAAATAATATAATACAAGGCAAAACAAGTGAGTAGAAATAATTGTTTACAATACAAATTCAACGCCAATACAATTTCCAAATACGACGCAGCTCCAAAGAATTTATTGCTGTAGTAAAAAAACAAACAAAAAACACACACACACACACACACACACACACAGATGCAAAATTTTAAATGCCGCCAAAAAATTTCGACTGGAGACATTCCACACCTCAAAAATGCACTACTCCCCACAAAGTTTTTTTTTCCATATAACTGTAAATAATAAAAATATGTTTAACAAAATATCGTTATTTAGATATAACCCTCATTTTTTATGTCAGTCTTTTTATGAATCATTATTTATAATTATTCATTAAAAAACATCGTTTATGATTATAGAACCTACCGGTACCCATTATTTGTTTATTGTCTCTTTAAGTAAAACTTGAGGCGTAAAAAACGCGTTGCATTTTTTTGTATGTACATGTTGTGTTGCAAAAAATTAAATAAACAAAAATGCAATAGACCTACGACTGTCTTATGTAAAAAAATAAAATAACAAATTAAGATGCCCATTAAAAATCTACGTAAACAAGCGACGGAATAAAAATAACAAGCCTTAAAATAACTGCCACGCCCCCCAAATGCTTGTACAAACAGTTGGCAAAACAAAATAAATAAAAATGAATGTACAATGAAAGGTAACAAAATTATATGGATTAAAACTACCAAACATTAGAAAAATTGCCCCCCCCCC
>CM021537.1:4060808-4072600 GCA_010994315.2 Pisaster ochraceus | reverse complement strand
GACAGGAGACGCGCGTGTATGTGCGCTGCGCGTTGTGCAATGGGTCTATTGGAACCATATTCCGGGTCCCACGATGCCTGGCCTATTTCATTTTGACATAGATTCCGAGTTTTTTAACTGACCCAGAAATAGGTCAGGTCCCAAGGAACCTCGATTTGGGTCATTTCTGAACCCGATCCGGGTCCTTTCTGATACGGAAGCTTTGAGAGTGCATTATTTTAAGCCTTTTCAATCTGAACTCTTAATGGTTTTTGTTATTGTGCTGCACAATGGCTGCATACAAAAAAATTTACACACTATGTTAATCTCATACTTTACACGTAGTTGATATTACTGTACAATGTGGTTAATACATTCAAGCCATTCGATCACGACGGCACATCCCCTTTTATTACACAATGGTGTAATGGCTAAAACCCACTCTTATCCCCGATGCAAAATTAATATTTATATTACATAGTGCATACATTTTTTATTTGTGCATCTTCCAACAGGATGTGCAATGTAGCATAAAATAAGTCATGATTATGTTTGAATCACGTGGTATGGACAATACTATTTACAACTCCCTCTCTTGCACAAAAGTGAAAGGATCGATACATCACTCTCCAAAGTATGTATGTGCCCCCGATAACCCCACCCCCACCAAAAAGGGAGGGGCGCCTAGTAACTCCACTGTTCCAGTGCCTTGTGATGTAGAGCAGAGTTATGATGTGACATGTAATCATTGTACTTATAAAACGTCCAAAGGTTTTGCTACTTCGTGTAATTTCACCAAAACTTCACCATAGCATAGTTCCAAAGGCATTTCTTACGACATAAACTTACAATGGGAGACTTTGGGGTGACTCTAGGCGGCAGCAGACTTACCAGGTAAATCCATTGCTCTTGGAAATGTGAGCATGCTTGGAACGACGACAACAATGGAAAGTTACGTGGTAAGTCTGCTGCCACCTAGCGTTCAAAAGCCTCCAACTCCAAGAGGAACTGCAGTGTTTGGAGAACGAATGTAAACAAAAAACAAGAAGGGGAGCTCCTGGTAATCAGTGGAGCCAGTTTGTGTACAGTAATGGGCGTGGCTTACAACACAATTATGTCACACTACAACAGACAGGATCTGCCCTTTTCGAAAACTTTTCACGGCTCTGGTCTGGCTCCAGCTGCGTTCCCCCGGCCCCGGTGTGGCGGGAGATTCTGTCCCCGGTGACTCATGTCCATCCATACGGCGAGCTGTAAACAAACTTCTTCTGGTAGCGCCTTATTTGGAACTATTCTCCTCCAGTCTTTATTAAATTCCCATATGGGGGACAGAATCTTTTGGGTGGGGGCAGATTTACCTAGGACACCGGCTTCAGCTTTCGGCCATGTCACACGAGGGAATTTACAGGCAACCAGTTCCAGGCAATCTCTATGAAGAAAAGACATTCCCAGTTCAATGTTCATATAATTTGCTTGGGGATCATAAGACACTGTTTAAAAAATGATTCCTGTACTACCAAAGTGGTCCTGTAACCATCCACTACAGTTGGTTGCCTTCAAGTTGCCTGGAAAAGTTGCCTCGTGTGACAAGGCCCTTAGTATCCTGGTTATTGTGATTTCGATAAGGGGATTCCAATTCGCGGACAGACATTTTAGCCGGAGTCAATTAGACCGTGGCCTCGAAAAGAGCCTCACAAGTTTTTTGTTTTCTTATCGTAGCTTTGACCTTGACGGTATGTTCAAGTTGACGTATGCAGAATCACTGTTCCCAGGAGACTCCTGGTGTCTTCCCACGGTGTCCTCTAGATCCCGTGGCGACTGTGGATTGTTGACCTGCGCGTAGTCTTCCTCCCCATTCGTTGCCTCTGTGTAGTTGACGACCGTAGACTTTTTGGGGACTGTTTTCAGGCTAATTTCTTGGGTGTACAGAGCCGTATACGGCCCCTGCGTGACGGTACTGATGTTCAACCCTTGATAATTGCTATCGGAAGTTTGTTTCTTCGCCGTCATCACTGGAACGGTCTTGGCAATTCTTTTACTCCGAGTAGCGCAGTAAATATTGAAGATGATAGAGATGCACAAAGCAGTTGACAAGACAGCAACCGCTATAATCAAGACGGAATCTTTCACAAGTAGCGGGTTACATTTTCCGGCCAATGGGGACGTAACTGATGATGTGCTTACTTCACTTCCGCCCAATGTCGTTTTCTGCGCGTCTGTGCTTATCGCGCCAGTCGTTACCTCATCGATAGGAGGCGCTACATTCAACGGACCGAAAGTACAATTTCCTCTATAGTCCGGGAACGCCTCGCTTCGAGATATGCACGTTAACACCAAACCATTTTTTCTGTATACGGCGTCCAGAGTAACTTCAGATTGGACATATTGTTCGGTTTTTGACTTAAGAACCCTTGAAAAGTCAACTCCATTTTCCTCCTGCCATTCCAGTTGAACGGTGGGCTTCCCAGATTTGGATGAGCACAGGAGAGTTACAGGCTCCCCGGGTTGAATGGGTTCTCCCAAGCGCCTTGAACCGAGGATCGAACACGTCGGGTACAAAGAATCCGGCAGATAGTTGACGTCAAACTGAAGACGTGTCTCAGTTAAGATGTTGGTCTCATGCCCGTAAGCCCTGCACGTGTAAATCCCTGCGTCAGCTTGAGACAAAGCCTCGATACGAAGACGCACCGTGTATTCGGTCGTGGTAGTGTTCCTATCCGGAAACAGGCGGTGCCTTGGTGCTGCGAATCCCCCGTTGGTATCAGCGATACGTTTACCGTTGCGGAGGATATCAACCTTGGACACGTCTAAGGCTACAACTCGCAGAGGTGACATTATCGAGCAGACGAGAAGACCCGTTCCCATGATGTTATGGTCACCCTCGCTGAAGAATTCGGCAGTGTATTCCATCACCGCTGGCCCTCTAGTCTGCGCTGTTAGTAGACTGGCAGTAGCAAGTAGCACGGCCAACAAAAGCATCATGTACTCTAGCCCGTGGCTTATTCACGATCCGAAAAACAGTCAACTGAATGCAGTTCAAACCCCAAAATTCTGATCTTAGGCCTACTGCTTTTGGTTGTGCGTTTAATATGAGAATTTACTTGTGCAGTTTTATTTGACCGTTGAATTAGTCGTGTCCAATGTGAATCTCTTACTGGATCTCAGCACATTTTCTGCCGTTTGCTTATAGTGTTATTCACCAAAACGTAGTTCTTCTATAATATACGTTTTACCCAACAATCAGTGCGCATTTTAAACTGTAATCCCTGTAATGTAGTCATCACCAGAACACGGGAAAAAGTTGTGTTGGTAGCTGGCGGTAAATATCAGATTCTGGCCAAACAGTGGGATCAGTTTTAATGGCGCTGAATTGGGCGCTTTACGGATCATAGAATAACATACTTCTATTAGGGTGCCGTTTTAAGCGCAGAATTCAGCGTAAAACAGTGCCATGGGGCCGGGCCCACTGATGTCACACAGGACGTGGTGAAAATAGCCTTGAGTCATCCTGTTGTCGATAAGGTTGTTCTTTTCCGGACCAGTGAAGTGTTTTCCTTTGTCTTTTGGCTTGGCCTTCGCTTGGGAAGATCCATAATGGATGGCGTAATAATTTATCAACATTTCTACGAAAAGCAAATTCGTTGCATTCCAAAACTCTAGTAAGTTTTTAATAAGCATAATATCACAGTCATCCAACGGATATAGTTCAATATAGTTCAGTTCAACCCCCCTTTCATTCAAATCAAAGTATACGTTTTCAATATATGTGTGCAAATAGAGTTGTTAACAGTATAGATCATATGGCGTCGTTCTGTGGGCCGACCGAAGATGCAATGGATTGACAACATTCGAGAATGATCAGAGAGTGATGGTACCATCGAACTGAAAGCAGCATGGCACCGGAAATCCTGGGAGTGGCGCTTGTGATCCCAAAGTGGTGTATAGTTTCAGGAGGAAACCATGGCCAGCCAAAATCTATGTCTATTGATGGTACAAATTGAGCAAAGCAGAAGTGTGGAGCGGGGGTAGCATACAAAACATTACTGGTAGACCCGCCTTGTAACAAATCTCCTTGCTAGGTCTCGTTGAACGGAGAGTTAATATGCTGAACTAAATTCACGGATAATGCAATAACCAAATCAACTAAAAGGAATCAAACAAATTAGCAAAATGATAAACAATAAAGTAACAATAGTTTGTGGGAAATTATGAACTTAGAATGACCGTAGACTTTTTGAATGGCCGATAAAGAATGATTGGGGGAAATAATTCAGGTAATAATACAGATAAACCAAAAGGGAAACGGCCTGAGTAAATTTTGTTTTTAATTTGGGTTTGAAAAAAAAGACAAAATGACTGGAGTGAGGGCCTGGCTTTCACGGCGTGGTAATGTCCGGGTTGGTGGCTGGCCGCTGTTCAGTGATCAGATTAATTAAATACCACAGTAAGCACAAAATCGGCCGTTAAGCAGCTCTATGAAATTGGGCCCTGATCACATTTAGTAAGTGTCGTGCATTCTAAACGCATGGGGCCTACTGGGTAGGTTGCTGGTTACGTTTACATGCACTACACAACACATGGAAATTACCATCTGAAAAACAAAAAAAACATTATGGTGATTGCAGTGTATTTTTGCTCAAGGACACAGGTGTCACGCCCAGTCTGAAACCCATACTCTGCTGGCGCAAAATGCATGTCTCTGTTGCGTCCCAAAGTAAGTTTGGGATGATTTTAAAGTTTTGGCGGAACAGCTTTGGTTGGGGGGCTACCATTTTGGTGCTCAATATGGGGTTTGTTGTAACCTCCCCCCCCCCCACCAATTGTGTGCTTGGAATCTCAGGAATGCTTTAGAGGGTTTCAGGGGGATACTTCTGTACAAGATGAAAATAGTGTGTTAGGGTAAGGGAACATTGGGGAAAACATGGAATACCCTCGACCCCATATCGGACATGGTATTAGACCTTTCTTTAATTTCTTGATAAACACACCGCACTGGTTGGCATGGGCGGCTGAATATTTGCAAAACATTCAGTCGTGTTATAACATTATGTTTTAACCAAATTCAAAATTTTCTCCTAGCTATATCAATTAAAAAGAAATACTTCCCCTATTGCTGTGTGTCCAACAAATTCAACCCTTTTCTTTAAATATTTTGTGTTACATTTGTTACAAACTGTGTTTACCGGTTTTTGCTTTTCGTTTATGGCTTCCCATAGTTTTCCAACCTTTGTTGATGGCAACAAAATCGGGCTCACTGTGACTTTGCAATAGAAAGGTCAATTAGTTCCGGCTCTCACCATCTCTCATGTTGCAGTTTTTGCGGACAGAACTAGTTCGGCGCAGTAGGGCCTAGTGGTATAAAGTTTATACAAAGAGTATTTGTTGAGATTATGAATCATTGCATTTGTTTGTAACCATCGTCATACCCTTGAAATACACTTGAAATATTAGCCAGATCCGCCTGCGGTGGTGTCATAACCATTCTAAGTACAGTTCGAGTAGAATGCTCTTCACGATCTTGGTCCTGGTGGCTCGATTGCACAAAGCACTAAATATTCATTTGAAGACGAGTTTTAAGTTATACCATGGTGATTTGTTGTGTGGTATTACACTTTGCTTAACAATTAAGATCGATTCGCAGGTAAGATCAATCTCATGTCTTTGTGAAATGGAGCCCTGTCTCTGCGCTCTCCGTGGCACAGCACCCACTACCTATACACTGCAAAAAAACACCTGGTGTTAAAATTGACACCATGGGTGTTATCACATATTATAAATACCAAAAAAGAATGAAAAAGTACACCATACGTTTTTTTTAATAACACTAATTTCTGCCCCCAAAAATTACACTGGTAATATTTTAACACACTATGATGTAAATTTTGATTCTCTTTTCGGCACCATAGCAGGTCGTTAGTTGTACGGCAATCTTGTAATGATACTTAATTAAATCGCATATCAAGGCCTGTAGCCGCTCAATTATATCGAGGGAACGAAATAATATTTCGATGGAACGAAATGATTTCGAGGGAACGAAATATTAATTCGAGGGAATAAAAATAATATTTCTTGGTAACAGAATATTTCGAGGGAACGAAATAATTTTTGATAATTGTTTTTCCTTTTCATTTTATGTTTACCTGTCCCTTTAGGGGCTCCGTATAAACTCGATTTTACAAAGCTATATCAAAGCTTTAAAAAGCAAACCCCCAACTAGCCTGAACATCTGACATCACACTTCGAGGCTCGTGAATAAACGAAAGATCTGCCCGACCGGATGCTGCCAGATGTACCTTTGACCTCGCATTAATTTCATACAGAGACTCGCAGTTAAACCACACGTATACATGTTCTCATATCATACTGAGTAAAACAACACTACATGCATGTACAAACATGTACACGCTGCATACAGGCCTAGCTCTATGATACAGGCGACTGAAAGCGCAAGATAACGAACTACATCACCTCGGACCAATCATAACGCAGATAGGGAAAGCTTACGTCACTGCACGTTGTCCAATTAAATCATTGAGCCTTTAAGGCCAGTCCCTGTCTTTAAGACAGGGGACCAGTCTAACTCCCAACGAACAGCGCAATGGTTTCTCCCATAATGCATTCTGGCAATGACCTCTCCGTTCAGTAGAGCACAGTGTGCACTTTGGCCAACACCAACACGTGTGAAATAAAGCAGAAGTGGTCGTTCATGTGAGACATGTCGGTTTGATTTACAACTTTCAACGTTTTTCACTGACTTTGAACTAATTCTTACGGACTGCAGTGGACTTCTTCAACAACATAGACCAACTGGATAATCGTTTTGACCTGCGAAAGAACACGTTTAATTCTGAATTTTTGAGGATTACACTTTGGTGCCTGCAGCCAGCGGCATCACCACACCCACCCGGCCACATTGCAAAGGGCGCGGGCGGAGCATCATCCCAAAGTCGTCGAAACCGTCTGCAAGCAGAGAGATGATTACAGTTCCCAAAACCCATGTGTGTGGGGTTTTTTTTTATGCACGCACAGAAACACTGACTGCAACAAACTATCTGCAAGTCCTACAATACAGGTATCTTTACTTAGTATGAAATGCACATCAAACGCTACTAATGTTGAGTTTCTTCTTTGTGTGAATTGTAAAGTTTGTGGCGGCCATTTTGTGAAGTTGTCACATGAACAGCAGTGAGACGATGCGCGGAGACTGAATGTAAAGAATCTGCACACAATCGGACACATTATTTTCTGCGCTCAGTGTTACATAATGATGGAATTCCACACGTTAAGTTCTTCTTGCGTTGGTCGACAGTACTGGATTACAGGTGGTGAGTTCATCCCAAAGTTTGCTGTTTTAAAATAGCAAACTTATGGGGAAAATTATGTACTATTATGTGACCTCCACTTTTTAACTTGTATAGGAATATGTGTACGAAGTTTCAGCTCCCTCCGTCAAGTATAAATATGCAAAATGCTTGTTATATTTTTTTTGGCAATAGTACAGAACCTTTATACCCTGGACTCCGTCACGTTGTACGCAACGGAGGAGTCCAACCTGGGCTATGATGAAACATGGAATCTGTTGAAATTGTTTACAAATGTTGTGTTTGCAGAGCAAACAAAATGTGTTGACATACGAACTTTTAAAACAGTACCGTGACTTCGTCGAGTGTTTTCCCTTGTCGCTAGCCTGTGCAGTTAAACCTTTTTTTTTTAATAAGTGTTGGACTAAAATAAAAATGGAAAGTTCCCCCCTTTGTTTAATCTCTATAACAGCTGGAAGTAGAGTACGCAGTTGACCCGTTTCCACCGGAAAAATAAGTTAAAAGTATATCAGCACTGAAACTATACTGGGCACAAGGGGTGCACCATTTTTGCATTGGGGGTAGTTCTGGTCAATTACAAATGTAGTTTCCACTTGCAATCCTCTTCCAAATGCACTTATTGTGCCATTTTTTATTTTTATCAGGTATCTGACGAGAGTTTTCAAACAAATACATTGTCTGCGTGCTATCGAAAAATAGTTTTAATAACGTCGAGTTTATCGCATGAAAGCGTACAAAATGTAACACACATTGTTAATGTGTTACAGGTAGGGTGTACTTTTGGTGATAATGTATTAAGAGACCAGTATACTCACTTGGTGTATCCCTACATATGCATAAAATAACAAACCTCTGGAAATTTGAGCTCAACTGGTCATCAAAGCTGTAAGAAAATAATGAAAGAAAGAAAAACCACGTTGTTGCATATAATTTTGTGCTTTCAGATGCCTGAGAAATTCTGATGAAGCATTTCTTAGGTTCCAATGTTTTGGTGAAAAATTACCCCTTTCTCTAAAACTACATTACTTCAAAGGGGGTCATTTCTAACGCTGTTTTATAATATCAACAGCTGTCCATGCTCTTTACCTAGTAATGTTTTATGTTCAATGATTGAGAACATTTCTGGGAAAAATTGCCGTATCCTGCCACCACTTTTTCATTCATATTTACCCAAAGGAATATCTTATTTGAGTAAATTACATACTATTTTATTTCATAACAATGAAAAAGTGGTGGCTGGATGCGGTCATTTTTCAAATTTCTGAGAATTCCCCGTCTGGTTCTCCCGTTTAATTGGAAAAATGAAAAGTTCACTCTCACTGGTAATTTTTAATCTCAAAGTCCAGTTTTCAAATGGGGGCACCCGGTAACCACAGACTTCAATTGGCAGGGGTTGGGAGTTGAAATAGGATATGCCATTGAGAGTACTGACGGGGTGAGCATTTCTAATACGACGATATTGTTTTAGGGACTTCTTGGAAGTTAATGATGTGCTTAATGTGATAAGTATGTCGGACAGATTGCAGTGCATCGTAGTTTTTAGAAACGTCCCAGTGAACTCATGCTTCTGTTGAGTTTCAATCAGTTGAGGTTTTTGGTAACACCATGTGTAAATATCTTACGAAGTCTTTTGAATAGCCGTGGTCAGTTCACCGATTGGTCACATATGTGAAGAAGTCGGGGTACTAAGTAAAGTCTATTTGGTCATGGTTCTTGAGGGTCAGGTCGAAGGTCAGTGTAAATTTGAGTAGGGTTCATATATCGACATATGTATGTAAACTTTGATAAATGTGCTGGTATACATTATATTCTCTACAATTATAAAGGTTTCCACATCACAAGTGACTTTGGGGGGGGGTAAATTGTTCCTATCTGGAGACAGCTTTTCTTTTGGGTTCAGATGAGTGGGCTGTTTTTCTTCTGTTGTTCTTTATGTTGGAAAATGTGTTATTATATCCGTGAATCACACCTAAATGTGCACCATGTGAGCGTGGGGTTAATTTGAACCTTGCTCAGACACAAATTGTCTACAACTCGGGCTTTATTTCATGCAAACTTCCTGCGGGGAGAACAAGACTTGTTTTCTGGAAGGAATTCAAAGTCCCGGCCCACAGTCTAAGTGGTGAAGAACCGGTGGTTGACAACTCAACGTTTCGATCAGTGTGCTCTGATCGTCTTCAGGAGAGTTCTGTAGAGTTTCAAAAACCATATTTCAAATCAATCCGAATCCATAACCAAATTTTTTGTACAATTTTGTCCGGATGGGTTTGTTTATTTCAAAACTTTTTTTTTTCGTGAATATACATGTTATTATATATATATATAAGTAGTAAACGATGGTAGATTATCATAACAAGAGCAATTGGAAGTACAATGTACTAAAGAGAATGGCTTACCCCGTAGGGCGGCTAGAATTTCTGATTCCTCCTAAAATCACAGGTACCACAGAGTGCCACAAAGTAGCTTACCGTCTGGGCTCGCATTGGGTACATGGGGTTGTTCGTACATTTGTGTAACAGTGGACTTATTTAGCCCCAACACCATCATGAGGTATTTTGTGGAAAGAGCCAGTTAGGCATGATAGGGTTGAATTGCCCGTCCTTCAAACAAAAACTACCCTTTGTGACACTGACCAGCCATAATTAATTATACTGACTGATTAGTTAATCAGGTAATTGCTTACGTTAGTATGTAATTAAACCAGTTTATAAACAATTACGTCAGGGATGTAAAGGGTGAAACTAATTAAAGTTAATGGTGATTAAAACTGGGCACACCCCATCCCATCCCGAGCAAAAACCAATAATACTAACAATAATAATAAAAATAATAATGATGGAAACTTTTAAAGCGCCGATATCCACCGCAAGCAACGCGCATGGCACTGCTCTGCAGAAAAACAACTCAAACACAAATGAAAGTGGCATCACACAAGTAGAAAATAGAGCTAACAAATTGATTCTTTATGCAGATGAGATTTTAAACTGTTTTTTAAAATGCCAAGTTTGGAAGTTTCACAGCTTCGGGTAGGGAGTTCGAAAGCCTCGGCGCTGCGCTCTGAACGCAACCCCCCCCCCCTCCCCCACATCGGTAGCAATAATAACAACCAATTAAAAATTAAGAAGAAAACAGAAACAAAATGTACATACTCTTTAACAAAAAGAAACACGAAGTAAAAACAAAGAAAATAAAAAAATAAAAAATGAAGTTACAACTATTTTTTGTTTTTTTAAGAAAATTGTTAAGGTATACATGTATGTACATTTTTTTTCGCCGATGAATCAAATGAGCAAGGAAACTTTTAATTAGTACATGTTCATTTATAATGTATATATATATATAAGCCTACAGGGAGAATGATCAAACTCTACTGAAACCCTCAACCGTTAATACTTTAAACCAAACATGTTTTATGTATAATTATTAAAATGTTTAACGTAACTGTTTCGATTTATCGAGATTATCTTCGGAGAAAACACAACTTGGACGCACTTAAGGTTTTAAACCAAAAGTGAAAACCCCTATGTGCTTGAACCCCTGTTAATCCTTATGATCCCAAACCCTTCTACTCAGTCCAATTGCCAAAGTGGAGGATTCAGTACACCCCCCTCCACATCCACCGATGTACCATTCTTAAACACAATCTTTTCCTCTTGTGCATACGCGCCCCCATAAAATCCTGTAAAGAATTTCTGAGATTCACAGAACACAATGAAGACGTTGCAGGAGGGGTTACATCATGGCACGTATCGAGCAACAATAATGGACTCTAAGGGTCTGGGACCAGTAGGCTCAAATAATGGTGGCTTATCTCAGTGTCAAGCATACCAACCTTTACCAAGTCTAAATAAGTTCTTGTGTGTGGAGTGATATAGGAAAAAATGATAATATTTCAGGATCGAGGTCACATGCTAACCAAACTACAATGTTTTATTCAAAAAAAAATTAGGGGAGGTTGATAACCTTTGTAATAAATATGACTTCAAGATGCCTATCTCGTCCCCTTTAAAACATGTAAAAGAGTTCTTAATTTTAATTTTTAAAAAAAAGTTACATTTAACCTCGTTTAAAAGAAGTTTAAAAAGGTAGATTTTTACAGGTAGATTTCACAAGGCACCTAGATCCATCTGAAGATGAGTTGTCTACATCACACTATAGTGCTTTGTATTGTGACATCACACTTTGCTCAACTAAGAGTGTTACACATCTTATGATCGCTCTTAGCTTTTGGTGAAATCGAGCCAAGACGTTTGTTAACTATAAACCTTTACATACAAATCTTACATTTTCCCCAAAATTGTTTCTCTTCTTAATTTTGTACTTTTTAATCGAGTATTTATCTAGTACCGATCGTGGTCAATTAAATGTATTTTACAGTTGTGTAGATTTCTGATGGTTAGTTTAGTCACTCCATGAGCAAGCTTCGGTTGATTTCAGAGGTACCTAGCCTGAAAAGGGGGAAAACAAACACATATTAATGTTAACTGTCTT
>CM021537.1:4046279-4056841 GCA_010994315.2 Pisaster ochraceus | reverse complement strand
AACAGTTTCCATAATTACAAAAGATTTACTGAAAGGTATTATACAGGATTGGTTGAGCTGATAAAACAGTCGTAGGCAACTGTGTTTGTGTGTTAGGTTTTCAGACACAGTTTTCTCGATTTGTCCTTTGTTTTCAGAGAAAAATGTTTTAGAGAACAATGGTTCTAGTATAATCTTCTTAATCAGTAAGTTTTCAGATTTTAATTAAATGCATGTTGACATTTTTTATCCTTACACATCTTATAAAATACTTTACATTTTTACAGTATCTTTCACTGCTTTTAAACAAAATCCACACCCATGTGGTTGCTCAACACCAAACTGTTGGTCCGGATAATGATGGAATGCCTATTCCCAAGAAAAAAAATCATATTCAAAGTGCATTCCTCAGTCCAATAGAATCAAACAAAACATGCAGTTGGATTTTAATTGTTTTGGATGTGGTAGTTAGGGTTATTGTGTTTTGTAGGGTGACCTTGCTCATTCGCCTTCTTTTCTGCACGACCAGTTACTTTTTTAAAGTGCAGTTCTCATGCCATGTAAAACCAGTTGGATTTGGAAGGATTGGGTGTGGTGGTTTAGGGTGATTGAGGGTTGTTGGGTGTTCTCACCCTTTCTTTGTGTTCTTACTCATTCGCATTCTTTTCTGCAGGACCAGTTACTGTTTTAGTGCAGTTCTCAGTCCAATTGAGTCAAACATACAGTTTTACTTTGAGGGTTTTTGATGTGATGATTAGGGCGAATGACGTTCGTAAGGTATCATTAATCATTTGCTCCTCTTTTTTTTTAAAGTGCAATTCTCAGTCTAGTACGTGTATAGAACCAAATTATACTGTTGGAGTTAATAAGTTTGGGTGTGGTGTTTAATGTTAATGGCAGCCTGTATGTGCCCTTCATCATTTGCCCTCTTTTTGGATGATCAAAGTTCTAGTGTTACTTTAAGGTTCAGTTCTTAGTCCAATAGAATAAAATAAAAACATTCAGTTGTACTCTGAAGAGTTGGGATGGTTTGAATTCGATTTGGTAAAAAACAAGATGGCGTCCTTGTGATCCAAATAAACTCTCAGTAATACGGTCATAGCGTAGGGCACAACTCTCGTGGTTTAGATTTCCAACAAAGGCCACAAATATTTTCTATATAATGCAGCCATTGTTGTGGCTTTCGTTTCTACCTATGGGAACTATTCACTATCCTGTATGACGCACGAATACCTTAATCTTGACCTCCACAGAACTGCGGAAAAAAAGAAAAACTTGGCAATCGTGTGGGTACAGCCGAAGGCATATAAAACTGGAAAATCAAGTTTCTCGTCAACAACTTTCCAATTATGAACTAGGTTTTTATTTCATTTATTTTGGGGGCGAAGGGGCGCGAGTGTGCGTTCAAAATTTGAAGTTGTTCGCTGCGTCTACACAGATGTGCGTTTACCATTATTTTATCCTCGTTTAACTCTAACAAGATGACGGCCTAATGACGTCAATGCATAATGATCATTTTGTAGAGTTGCTTAATCAACAGTAGGCCTTGACACTTTCTGCTATACATCGTGCTATTTCAGTAATGAACTAAAAACTCAACGTTAAAATGTAGGCCTTCAGATCATATTTTTTGAAATAGGACGCCATTAAACTAGTTTTTTGGATTTTGACAAATATTGCACTACTTTCTAAAACGAAAAAATTGATTCCACTTTCGGAAAATGAGTGGATCAAAAAAAAATTAATTTGATCTTGTAGCTCCTTTTCAAGGGTACAAAATGACCATTGCACATTTTGATGATACACTGCAGAAACTGAGGTGTTTAAATTGACACCATGGAAGTTGTTACATTAAATATACCAAAGAAAAAAATCAAAAATAATGTCTTTGGGTGTTAAAACAACCCCAATGTACTTTTTTTTCTGGGCAGAAATGAGGTTATTTAAACACCCTGTGGTGTCGTTTTTGAAAATTCGTTTCGATATCTATAGTGTGACAACAGACGTGGTGTCGATTTTAACACCCAGTTTGTACAGTGTATGCGTAAAAAGAACAATATGTGGGATGGGGGAGGTCTAATAAGGGATACAAATACTGTTGCTCACGCAGGCCTCAATATTGGTAAGGAAAGAAACAAACTTTCATTTTCCACAGGCCTTCGGTTTTTGATTGTTTACGGAATGTATTGTTACTGCCGATGTACTTGGGCGTAGCCAAACGAAAGGCACTCAACACCGCGACATCCTTTGTACGTATGAACCCCCCCCCCGCATAAAAAGTATGATACCAATTTGTAATGATCGGTAAGTCATTTAAGAACCTACTTGTGTTTTATTATGTATCCTAGTATCCATTTTTGCCGAGAAATATTTTCATTTGAAATTTAACCACCAGAGAGAAAAAAAGCTCCAGAACACTCAGTTCTAATTGCCAAAATTTGAACCGGAAAATTTACTCTTCGAAAATTTAGTCACCTGATTTAATGTTAATTCGAAACTAAATGATCAAGGTTCCAAAACGTACTTAAAGTCCAAAATGACGTATACTAAAAAAAAAACTGAGATTTTAAAATTTACATTTGGTGTGTTGTCAATAGATACCGAAGGGTGGATCAAACTTTACACTGTAGGGTATCAATGTAACACTAATATCTGCCAAAAAAATTACATTGGTGTTATTTTAACACCATGTGATGTTAATTTTGATTATCTCTTCGGTATCTTCATGGATATGTAACACGTGTAACTTTTAACACCCCAGTTTTGGCAGTGTACCTTTATGAAATGTTTCTTGATAATCACAAGAGCAAAATGAATGTACTCTTCCAAAAACTAATGATGTGCCATTCCTTTATGGTTTGTTTCTTGAAAAATCAAGGATTGGAATGAAGTTACTCTTTCCAAAACCAGTGATCTACCAGCCCTTAATGAATTTCTGGGTCAGTCTGAGTGCACATATTTTTAAAAAAATGCATGTCTATAGAGAAAGAAAAAAAAGGAAAACAACTGTTTGATGATTTTAATTAGCTTACTTTTAGTCAAGGCCTTATCATCAACCAAAATGAAAAATAACAAAGATAGCAACATGTATTCATCTATCCATAGCCCTTTTCGAAACCAAGGTTTCGGGCCTTATATTAGGCTCCGTCAGTTATTTTTGAAAGCGTGCGCTCTCAGTGCTGGGCTTCGACGAAGCCTTAAGTCGGAGGGCAAGGCCGAGCCAAGTTTTCGAAAAGAGCTTATAAATAATATTCAGTCTGTAGCGTCGTTTCAAGCCGTTGAAAATGTGAAAATTTCCTATTTTTTAATACGTTTTCTGATATGGATCGAAGAGATAAACCATACCCATTTTCATATCCATACAGTTGGAAACTTTAAATATTTATTAAAACATTTTGAAGTAACAACTTACAACTTAAAGTCATGAAAGTGATTCAAAAGATATGTATTTGTGATATTTTGGATTTAACGTTGACAACGACACTCCTGAAAATGAGTATTTCTTGAACATAGCAACAATCATGGTATATTTTACTTTAATGTTGGAACCATTGCTGGTTATGAGGAGTGAAGAATATACGTAAATTTGGCAAGCTGCCAAGCCCAAAGTGTCCAAGCTTTTTAAGCTACGCCATCTTCCAACTTTTCGCCATCAAATATTTGAAACTTTAAGCAACAACTTACAACTTCAAGTTATGGAAATGATGTATTTAAAAACATATTCGTTTGTGTTTTTTTAATTTAATATTGATGCCATTGCTCGTTGTGATTAGTAATGCATAGTTTTTGAAGGCCGCCCAAAAATGTAAAGACAAACAAATTCCTGTACTACGCCATCTTCTCCGACTTGCCATCACCTGAAAGGGAAGGTTCCGTAATGCCAGACATTATTAGCCTATAGTGTTGCCGTTCTGTGTGTACACGCATTCTTAAGTTAAGGAGTTGGCAAACAAGACGCACATTGTTTGCTCATGGGGGTTTAAAATACTTGCGAACACCGTGTTATACAATACCAACATTATCATAGCATTGCGTAGGGGGGAGAGGACATTATGCAAAATGCAGTCCAGAATGTGAACTATGTTTGAACTGAAATGCTCACAAAGATGTGTTAATTACTCGGGTTGTAAGAAAAGAGCCTGTACATTGTATTTCAGATAACAGTGGTGTGGGTTACAAACATCTATACAAGCATACCTGTTGCGATTTTAGCTGTCCACCTCACCTGTCGAAAACGAGAAGTTGAAATTGGCGAGTTAACGTTGCAATGCTCTCTAACACCGTATGGACCCTCTGCACGCAAATTCTGTAATGGATTAGAATTGATCCAACTGATGGCGGCACAATAGGTGCGCCTGCCAAGCTCCGGAGGTTAACTTCTGTGGGAATTGTGTGGGTTCACCGTCCCATGAAAATTATTCAAAGCAACCCCCATTGACGAAATTGAAAGCATTCCGGTAGACGGTTTACACACCCAGACGTACGTGCACAAGCGCGATGACTTGAAAAAGGGTTTTGGGTGTACGGAACTCGTTTGAAGGGCGTAGGGGAAATTCCATCTGAATTCAGCGAACCAAGAAAGGTCAATTTTTTGGTGTGTGTTGACTTTTCTCCTTTTCATTTGTGTTCCGCTATACGAACGAAGTGCAGTGAAAACAACTTTAAGGGCAAATGTACGGGTATTCGATTCCAACTATGACGTCATGATCGGAACGCCCCGACATTCAGTTCTGTTCAGATGCACATTAAAATTTTCCAAGCTTCTATGAACAATAATGACAAGTATATGTATATATGGAGCAAAGCAAAAGTAACAATAAGTATCAACAAGCAGGATAGCATTGGGCTGTTTTGATATGAAGCAGAAGCGTGTATAAAACAGCCCAACATTAACAAAAGTACAGACAAACATTTGAACACTGCAAATAGCTTACACTGATTCAAGACGCATAGATCAGACATGAAAACAACGTTGGCATAATTTTTGTACCGCATAAAAATAACAGCACGGCAGCAGTATAGTGTTAAAGAAGTGAAAGAGAAACCAATCATTCTATATCCTTCACGAGTTTGGGAAAATATCGTTTTTGACCTCAATTGCTGATTGCTTTTCCGGTACACAATAGGTACACAAAGGTGTATGGGGTGTGTGTGCGCAGTGTTGGGTGTTCCTCTGTTGTGTTGACTTGTAAAGCTCTGAGTTTATTTGAGTCATAATTTTCTTAATGATTAATGAATAAATATGATCAAACATCTTTTTAAGGGCGGGGTTTAAAGGTAAGGTCACAGCTTGGTAAATATGCCAAAACTTATTGACCATAAAAACTTACCTAGTTGAGAAGCTCCCCAGCTGTTGATAATCTAAACTATTTTGGGAACGGATTCCCTTCGAAAACAATGGTTTAGATAATATTGTTTAACCCCAACATGTTTTTTTTTCTGAGAGTAAAGATTTCTGAGGGTTGGTGTCCGTTCGCGAATGCTGCGGCATACATTGCGGGTGGTAGCCGTGATCATCTCCCTAAACTATAGGACGGATTCGACGTTCTCGTGAAAACACTGGGAGAGTTTATTTTTATTTTTATTTTTATTTTTTTGCAGCAAGTAGACACTGTATACATCTGAAACTTTCACATGTGACTTTAATTGTATCTTTCTATGTACTGTTGCCCTACATTAATCCTACACCACCTAACGACGTCCACAAAAGCGCGCCCTCTGGGACGACTGAAACGAGAGAACAAAAAACTGTCTTCCCTTCATGCCCGTACGAGGTGTTCTAAATACGCCAAACGTGCCGTCGCGTCGCGGTGCTGTCCCCGTTCGAGTCTAAAGCAAGGATTCAAGTCTTCACTTAAGGGGGCAAGGGTTTCCATGCGATTGTTAGATTGATAGACAAGAATTTGTATTTGTGAAATATACATCCACGCCTATGGAACAAATTGCCAGCACAAGTAAAAATCATCAGTTTCTTTAACCCTATTTAAAAAAAAAATGAAAACTCATCTTTTCAATCAAGTATTTTAGTAAATGATTGCTTAGTTTATTTACCTGTATTTTAATTTGCATTTGTTAATTCCATGTATTGTGGTCTGGATTTTTTTCTAAGCTTATAGGCCTATGTTTCATTTTGATTATTGTACACACATGTATGTTAATGTTTGTATTAGCGCCGTGAGCAATTGTGTGGATTGGTGCGCTTTATAAGTTTTCATTATCATTATAATTATTATTATTATTATTATATTGTGTGTATCTTTAAACCATGGGGCTAGATAGTTAAATTGGTAGAGCGCCAATGTCCTAGGGAAATCGGTCCCCCATATGAAAAATTAACATGGGCTAGAGGAGGATGATTCAAAAGAGGGCGCTATCAGAAGAAGTTCGTATACAGATCGCCGTACGGGGGACAGAATCTCCTGCCACACTGTCACGGTAATCCGGTGGGCTAATGAGCCGGTCCCCGCTCTTGTAAACTTACTTTGTTCAACCCCAAGTTATCTTTTAAATTGCCAATTTCTGTAAGTGATGGCTTGCCCGCCGCTGGATAAAACAAAGAAAAACAGATTATTGAAGAAAGTAAATACATATTCAATTAACAAATGAACCCATAAATCACCTAAATTGGGCGCAAGGATGAAAAAGCCACGTGGCAGACCCTCCTACCCAACGTGACTAGTGCGAATGCGTAATGCATTAACCATATAAAGCCTGCAACATCCCACGCAAGGGGAACTTTTTTGACACTTGGTGGCAGCACACTTACCAGGTAAGGGTGCACCACACTAAACAAACTCGCATAGCAACCAACGCTAAATGCTAAATATTAAAAAAATACACAACAAATATTTAAAGTCTCTCAGCCTCTGTGAAAACCAATCAGATAAATTTTCAGACAACTAAACTTCAGAACTCTTTTCAATTTTTGGTTGGTCAGCCTTTTGGAAAAAAACACCCCCGAAAATGTGCTTTTTGCCAAACCAACTCGCTACCAGTTTTCATCAGGCACTCCTCCAATTTACAAGCCAAATAGGACCAACTTTAAAGCCTAAATTTATCAAATCTCCTCAAAAGTTGAAACAAAAAACACCCAGGTTGTGATAGATTCTTACCATTACACATTATATTAACTGCAAAATCCCCTAAAAAGATTATGTGGGGTATACAAATTATAATAATTAGCTTGGGGCATGAATTTTGGCCTATTTAGTCTGGTGCACCCGTAAATCCGTCGTTCTCGGTAATGTGCGCATGCCCAGAACAACGCAAACAAAGTCTCCATTGAGTAACGTCTTTAGCAGCGTCAAACGTTTCATCTCTGCGTAGATTTAACTTTAGACTGAACAGACCCGAACAGTGTTGATGTTCTCCATATTATAATATTGTTTTTTGTTTTATGTCCTAGATTGGATTTTGTCAGCGCATTGTTGATTTCTAGTCATAATTATAAAGAAAGACACCATACAAGTCACCAGGGAATGTTTCAATTGATTACGGTGTCTACTTGCTAAGGAAAAAAGCGACACAATTTCCACCGTATTTTCACAAGAATGTCGAATCCATCCATGTTAAGCGAAGTAACAGCGGGTACCCACCCTTTCTGGCTGCACCACTCACAAACGGACACCAACCCTGAGAAATATAACTTATTCAAATGTTTTTGGTAAAAACAAATTACAAATTATATATACTTTTTCAAAAGTGTTTTACTATCAACAGCTGCAGTGCTTCTCACCGAGTAATTTGTTTATGGTCGTAAATGTTTGGAATAATTACCAATTACCCTACACTTAATCTGAATCCTCAATTTTGATTATTGGCTTTTCTTAATTGTTTTGCATTTTTAAATGTTTACTTTTGTGAGTTTTAATGTGTACAAAGCCCAGAGTACGGCTTTTCAAATTTCCCCCATCTATTCAGTTGTTTCGACGAATTGTGTCCCCGTCGCAATGTTTTCCTTCTTTTTGTGGTGTGGCATTTTTCACTCCGTTATATTCTTATGGGACAGTATAGGTATGGTATCTGTATCACTAAATTTGTTTAAAATCTGATCATAAATCTTTGTCGTCTTGTTTAGCTTATCCTCTCCAATCCTTTAGCGTTATCTCAAAATGTTTTGTTACGAGATCAGTAATCCGTCTTTATTGTCCAGCAGTTAAAAGTTCTGGTTAAACTTCTCTCGATACTATCTCAGTACTAACATCCAATTTTATATATCGCAATTCCAAAGAAGGATCACTGCGTTTCAAACACAATAACCCCTGGTCACCGGGCCGATTAGCTACTTTCTTTAAACCATCCCAGCTCACCGGGGAGTATACAGCCTGTGCTGCTAGTTATAGAGCGCACCAAGCTAAATCATCGTCTCCTGAAGACGTTAAATGTCAACTAGCTAGTCTTAGTACGCAGCCCCAGTTAGTTAAAATTGTGATGGTAGCAGCCCTTCTCCCCGGGCGCTCGCGTCGCCTACAAAGTCGTCAAAGAAACAAAACCAACACAAGCAGAAAGCCCTTGAGATGAGCTTTCCATGTAAGGTATAAACACTGTGTGAATCAAGCATTAATCTGAGGGTGATTTGACATTCCTTGCAAAATATTAGTTAAAGATTGCTGGTCATTTTCCGGTCCGATGATGGCGCAAAGTGGTCACAGAAGTCTGATTTTCTAAGACAGGAAAACCTATGAGGAAGAGTCAGGTACAAATTGTGTCTCTCTAGAATGCCTAAATGCTTCAGATATATTTGTCAAAAATACCAGAGAATTTGTTTCAAACCAATATTCGGCAACAATTGTATTGAGAACGATGTAAACCTTAGTGCAAATCCAGCATTATTCTCAGGGTGCTTTGACCTTCCTTTTTTAGTATTTCTTACTTTGACAGCGTTCTGCAAAAAACCCCGTTAAACTTGCTTTTGAGGAGCATTCTGAGTGCCACCATTTACTTGACTGTTCGGTCCGATGACAGTGCGCAAAATGGCCACAGAAGTGTAATTTTTGAACGCAGGAATATGCAAGGCAGTTTTTGAAATAAATTGCGTGTCTCTAGCGAAATTAGTTCAGGAGTTATTGTTAAATCTACGCAGATCTGTTTTCAAAACATTATTCGGCAAGAAATAGTTTTATTACGTAGGGCCAGTTGGTTAAATTGGTGGTGGTAGTAATCCTACTTCGAGGCCGTTCCCCTCGCCCACAAAATCGTCCTTGAAAGGGGCTTTCCACACATTTTGTTCAGATCCAATGTTATTCTGCGGGTAATATTATGACAGTCCTTGTTTTTTATTTCTCTCTTTGGCAGCTCTGTCTACAGAAATTCCATTGAAGGTGCTTTTAAGGAGCGTTCGGAGTATCACCACTTACCAGCCATTTCCATTATGAAGATGGCGCGCGCAAAGTGGACCCTAAAGTAAACTTTTTAAAAGTCTGCTGCAAATTACCTTAAAAATGAAACTGCTTATTTCATAAATGTTCACAACAGGATTGGTGTTCTTTTGTAGAAATGTACAAGTGTTTGATCAGTGCTACACTTTATTCCTGATGCAGGAATACAAATTCCGTCTCTAAAGTATGCCTAGTTCAGGTCTTATTCTCACACTAAGCGCGGTTTTTATTTCAATAATGCCGTTTTGGCTGGAATTTTCTTGCTGGTGTCGATACGCAGCACCATTGGGATAATGTGCGGGTGGTGGTAGCCCTACTTGCTGGCAGCTCGTCTCACCTACAAAAAAATCGTCATAACAACGAGACTACGACGAGGAGAGAGATTTTGAAAATGGCTTTCCAATGGGAGAAAATTTGTGCAGATCCGATGTTATTACGAGGAGAGAACCCTTAAAATTGGCTTGAAAATAGTAGACAACTTGTGCACGTAATTTGACCGTCCTTGGTTTTTTTTATTTCTTTCATATCCTGCTCTGTATACAAAATCCACTTTTGAGGAGCGTTCGGAGTAGCCCCTCCTACTGGTCATTTCCAGTATGAAGCATGACCGCTGCAACCCTGAAAGTATACAAAGTTTGTCTCTCTAGCATGCATAGATAGGGAGTTATTCCCAAGCTTAGCCCAGAATTTATTTCGGGCCTTTCTGTAGGTGTAACTTTCTGTAGGTGTCTTTCTATGGTGTAACACTTGTGAAAATCCAGTTCTATTTTGAGGGTGATTTGACCGTCCTCACATTGTCTTTTTTCCGTTGACAGCTGTGAGTCCAAAATCCCATTGAAGATGGTTTTGAGGAGCGTTCGGAGTAGCCCCACATGCTGGTCATTTCCGGAATAAAGCTTTACCCTCCGCGACCCTAAAAAAATTATTTTTGGGTGCAGGGATATCCAAGGCACACTCAGGTACAAATTTTGTCTCTCTAGCATGCCTAGATCAGGAGTTATTTTTAAGCTTAGCACAGAATTTATTTCGGACCTTTCAGTGCCGGCTTTTTTCTCACTGGCGTCGACGTAAGCATGTATACAATGGAGTTTCGGGCAGCCCTACTTCCAGGGGGCTCGCCCCGTCTACAGATGTGTCACGTTAACGAAACTAACGGAAGTGAGAGCCCTTGGGACGGGCTTTTTAATGGTGTAACACTTGTGAAAA
>CM021537.1:3916544-3927437 GCA_010994315.2 Pisaster ochraceus | reverse complement strand
AAGCTGCTGTACTTCTTACCAAGTAAGTTTTTATTGCCATTCATTTTCAGAGTCTTTACCAAACGTATACCTTCCCTTGAAGAAAAACCGCTAGTGGTAGGTGCTGTATACTAATAAGTACTTTCCAAAGTCCTGTGAAAATAGTAAATGCTTACAATTCAGCAACCCTGGTTTTTACGTTCTCGAGTAACAAATGGAAAAGTTTCTGTAGCTGGCAGCCACTTTCTTAGGGATTGTTAATGGATGTTGGACTTTTTTTTAAATATTCCTCTCGAGGAATTGGTAGCTTTTTGCCCTTTAAAATGGAAAACTCAAGCGCACATTTCATCGCAAGACAGAACTCTCAGGCACTCATCCCCAAAGGAACTAAAATAGAGTGTAGCGAGCAGCACTGTCAAGACCACCATAAACCCAAAAATGACTTATTTTTCATGAAGTTGACACTTTATAACAGTTCAAAGTGCCTGTGCCTCTCTGTATCCATTCTGTCAACCCTTCTAGACAGGTAAGGATATAGTTTCACCTAAATTAAGGGAGATAAAGTGGCGGTCGGATACGAAATTTTAACGTGGCACATTTTTTACATTATATAGGCCCTATATATGCATCTTGTGTGTACAGTATAACAACTTTCTGGCTTGCCACTGCTTGTGTACACCACATGTACATGTATGTTGCGCACTTAATGTTGCTCAATGTGTTCTTCTACTACTTATTTTTCTTCCCCTCCCCCCCCAAAAAAAAAAAAAAGAAAAAGAGAAAAAAAAAGTATTCTTCAAGTTTGCTTGAGGTAAACTGCAAAATAATGCATGAATGCACTGTACACAACACACATAAAGCGCATTAATCGGACCGATAAGCGCCGCTGTACGCTCGGGGGGGATGGACGTTAGCCCAAAGATTCATATTGCCTTCCCCTAATTGAGTTCTAAGCGATCTGTTCCAGCAGATTGTTTTTTCATTAAGAGGCCACCTCTTAATTGCCTGTGTGTATAATTCAGTACGAAGACGGCGCGTGATGTGGTATCCTCACTTTGTGTGCACTACATGCATGGCTGGATTGTCGTTCGATGTATATATATATATATATGTGCACACGTCTGGCACAGCGTCAGGTATTTACACATGTAGTCTTGCTCTCTAATTTTAACCACCGGTGCCGAGGCGTAAGGCTAGCGCATGTTTTAAAAAAAAGAGCAGAGAACCTTAGCGTACATGCTTTCCCAAGTACTGTCGTAAACAAGAGCTTTTAAAAAAGGTAGGACAGTTTAAGTAGTGTTTCTGTTGTTGTTTACTTCAATGTTGGTGGAATTTTACATCGGCGGGGTACAGTAACGCTGACCATCGGCGGTGATCATACTAATTAATTATGTAGCAATACATAGGCCTTCATTCCCCGATCCTGTCAAAAGCTAGTTGAATAGATAGGACAAATTCAGTAGTTTGTTTTTTGTGTGTGTGTGTCATTGTCTGATGGAATTTTATAGCCACAGGTACAGTAACGTCTCAATCGGTAGCGATCATACTTAATTAATTATGTCAGCTACATGGATATGGAGTACAGCAACTGATCGGCAGCGTGAGCTGAGTAATTCGTCATGTCTAGGCCATGACACTGAGTAGTCGGGGCTCGAAACATTTTTATTAAAAATGTTAACACAATCGGGGAGCTGCCTGTTATCGTACATTGTGTTTCTTACATCGTGGTTCTATACAAACATTTTTAATGTCATTTTAAAGGAGGGAAGCACCTACTGTACAACATTGTGTTACTGCTGCTTCTTAGGGTTTGAAAATTACACGGACCGCAGGCTGGAAGCCAGTGATTGTAGCATCGGGCCAGTAAACTCATAACCAGACAAGTCTGGCTGTTTTTTAAATTTATTCTTTACTATTATAGACAAAACAATGTTCAAGTGTTGACTTGGCAGATACCTTTGAATTCTTCTCTTAGTTTATTATTATAAAAAAACTGTGTAGATAGCTTTATTCCTTTTTTCTTCTTCTCATTTTGATTCTGGTCTAGTTACAAGCTGGGCCCAATTTCATAGAGCTGCTTAAGCAGAAAATAATGCTTAACAATTTCCTGCTAAGCAGAAATGAGCAGGATACCAGTCACAAATTATATACGTGACATGGTAGTTTGGCTGGTAACCTTATTTTGGTAAGCAAAATTGTATTGTGCTTAGCAAATTTGTGTGCTTAAGCAGCTCTATGAAATTGGGTCCTGGTCTGGTTCAGATTGAGATACAAGCCCCATGGTCTAGTGACTTTTTTCCCCAAAATTTGAGCACTACCTGCGAACAAGTTACAAATTGTTGTTTATGCGGGACCTCTGCATTTCCCCTTGCTAATGTGAGCTGAGGGAGGTGGTACGAATTCAAAATAATAATTTGAGCAGGGCTCTCTACATGCACAAGCTGGTGTATCGGCCAATACGCGCAATTTGCATTCAGATAATCGCAAATTTCGGCCTATACTCACAAAAATAAATAATATAAAATTATATGTACATATTTTGTATTTTTAAGTAATTTCACAAAAAACATCAGGAGAAATTATATATATGTATAATTTTTTTAAAAGTAATTTCACAAAAAAACATCAGGAGAAATCTATGTAGAATGCTTCAGATTGCATTGTAGGGATTTTAAAGCAAAGATAAACAACAAGAAGAAAACATTCTGAAGCCTTCAATTCAGCATGCTTTGGCCAAAAGTCAAAAAGTTTGGGTCCGAATGCCCCACAGTTTTGAAAACTTCTGAGGAGAAACCTGACGAGACATTTATGTAGGGAATAATGCACAACAATAAATTAAATATATGAAGCAATTTGTTAAACAAATGTAGATTCAAACAAGTGAGTCTATAAAAGTCCCCTGAAAATCAGAACAGAGTCAGCTTGGCGAATAGGAACTAGTAAGTCATTCCATAATGAAGATGCAATGAAGTTGAAGGCTCGTTGACCATAGAATTTTATGAAAACAGTAGTTTGCGTCAGTAAGGATTGGCCAGCAGATCGAAGAGGACAAACAGGAATATTGTGTTAATTCTGCAGAAGATCAGATACATAGTCTGGAGATAGTCCATGAAGAGCTTTAAAAGTGAGGAGATTTAACTTTACAGAACAAATATGCGATGCGCATTTTAATCGGAAGCCAGTGGAGGTTATGTAAGATTGTGAATAACGAGTGCATGAGACGATGGAAGCAAATGCGCGCAGTCTGAAAACTGACAGTGGAAGCAAAATGTACACAGTCTGAAAACTGACAGTTAGTTTAAATGGCTTTGAAAGTGAAAACATGGTACGTGATGTCATGTCAAAATCACTCTATGTGTTGAGTATTTACTTACCTAATGTAGGCCCAAATTTGGTGTTGATCAATCTTAACTTTTATCCGGCGTGTCGTGGCCGAGCAGTTAAGAGCACCGGACTCAAGCTCTGGAGTTTCTGATCAGCAGAGTGTTGGTTCGAGTCACTGAGACACTTGTGTCTTCAAGAGCAAGATATTTTAGCCATGTTAAAAACCAAAAATGCTTAGTACTGTGAAGTATATTTACACATGCCCACAAAAAGTCTTTCCTAGTCTGTGAAATACGCTAACCTTAAGTTGGATTTGTCACTACCATTTAGCATATTTTGTTGTCTTATGGTAAGCTTAGACATGAAATTGGTCACTGATGTCAAATTTGTCTGTAAAAGGAGGTAGAATACTATGGAGGTAGAAATAGTAAAACACTGTGCATTGTACACACAAGCCAGTCTTGAGAGTGCAAGTGAGGACTCATTCAGAATCCATTTCCTTTTGTAGAGAAAACCATTAAATGTTCAAACAAACGTACATGTAATCCACTGGAAAGCCAGTGAATAATGTACACATTGCATACATTATGTTCAAGGGCAGAGGAGCTGGGTTTGAGGTTTGAGGAGGGGGGGGAGGATGGTTGGCCAAAATTGATCCAGTGTGTTGTCTCATTACTGCATGTAGTTGTATTGATTTTCCAGGGGGGGTGTCCAGGGGGAGATTTGCCGATGCTGTCATGTTGTTTGAGCTTAATGTATTTATTATGAGGGAATTTCAATTGGCTATTTGACTTTTTCTTGAAAAAAGGAAAGGTATATGAAGAAGAACAAAAAATATTACATTAACATTTACACATCTTCATCTCTTGGAATGCATGGATCAGGTCATAACAAACCTCTTGCATGGTTGGCGATGATAGGATAAATCACCTTTTCACTCACACAGCAAACAAACTCTGTGTTTCCACAGGTCCGACTCTAATTGCAAGTTGACAGACCTTTTCATAACAACATTTCAATCTGGCGTTGACCCGAGTACAGGATGCTCGATTCGTATCGAAACCAACCCAGCTTGGGTGAGGTAGTTTGAGAGTTCTTGAACTCTATAGCAATTTACACTTGCCGCAAAAAAAAAGCTGATTTCGCTGACCCCGGCAGTGTGGATGAAGCAGAGCGGATTTGAAGCGTGTTGAAATTGTATGAAGTCAACACACATGTTGGAATCGTGTTGCTTTCAGCAAGGATCGGAGTTTGATGTTGTGAAAAGGCCTGTAATGTTGTACTCAAAAACATTTTGTTGCTTTGTTTTTCACTTTGTTTTTCACTTTGTTAAAGAGAAGACGACTAATTTATGTCCCCTAATTGAGTACTGTTGTCACATTTGGGCTGGGGCTTCTTCCTGTTATTTATCTTTATTGGATAGAAATATCAATTTTACAAGCTCTTTCCCACAGGAGGCCTGTAGCCAGCCTCTGTTGTTTCTACAGATATTTTCATAGTAAATATGCCAGCAGTGTGTCCCACCTGGGTCCTCTTATCACTCTGGGTGTTTTAGCATAACAGGCTTTCTGCTTCTTCTCACCCATACACTCTTGCTTTGCTGAGATGTAGAACACAGAGCCATTCCAACAGCTGCATTCCACGTACTGCATCTCTTTGGAACTCCTTGCCTGGTGCATGTTTTCCTCCATCCTACAATCTAAACTGTTTTAAAAAGAATAACAATTCCTACCTATAGCTCCTTTTAGTTTTTTTCATCTTAAAATATGTTCTTCTTATAGCCCCTTACCTAGAGTGGCTTTTAGCCTTGTTTAGGGCGAACTTGCATGAAAAATTAAAAGAGTAAATAAATAAAAAAATGGTCTAAGTTATTTATAAGCATTTCTATCTTTTTAAAAACAAAAAAGAGAGGTGGGGGAGAATTTGTGTCTCCTCTCGAAAGCATTATCCTCACTCTGGTCTGTGGCCCTGGGCCCAATTTCATAGAGCAAAAAATAGCACAAAAAAGTAGCCAAGTACAACAAAATTATGCTTACTAGACTAAGGTTACCAGCCAAAAAAAACATGTCACATGTACAAGTTGTGAATGGTATCTTGCTCATTTTTGCCTCTGGCATCTCGGGCATTTTTCTAACACCCTGTTATGAATCAGACACCCGACTTTGTCTTTTTTTTTTTAATACAATTTCCTAGACTGCTATAAACTATTGAAGGGGTGCTGCACGATGCGTTGGATTACGTAACCCCGTACTGCTGTGTTTAAATAACCCTTAAGAGACCATAGCGGCTGCCAGCGGCTTGTACCAAAGTGTGCAGAGCGGCCGCAAATGGCGCAATATTTGACCAACTTTTGCTCAAACAAGAGGGTCTAAGAAAAGGTGGGACCTAAGTGACATTTCCCGATGTTTCCCATGTAACCATAGAATCTACAATAGACCTTATGCACATGACGTCATTTGAGTAGGGCGCCCTCGGCTAGAGGTCAAAAGAAGGATGCTCATTGGCTCATGCTCTGCTCCGCGCGTATAAGATGTGCGTTTTCCATTGTTTCATCATCATTTTGCCTCTAAGATGGCGGCGTGATGACATCAACGCATAAGGTCTATTATAAAACAAAACCATGTGCTTCTTAACAATTCTGACATTTTCCCTTGTAATAACAAGGCAAAAAAACACAAAAAGATTAGCAATGTCTGGGCGTATGGTGATGACTATACAGTAATGAATGGTCTCTAAAGTGTTAGACACCAGGGCCCAATTTCATAGAGCTGCAACAGGTGGATTTTGTGCTTATTGTGCGATTTCCATTTCATAGCGCTGCTAACACGAAAAGGCATTCTAACCTTCCGGTGCTTCCTGTATGAAAATGAATGACGTCACAATGTAAATCCACATGAACGCGCAAGCTGGCTGCCTCATTTTTTGGCTAACCTGTGAAACTAATACGCTTACGCTTAAGTGAATTTGTCCTCCATAGTTAGCACAAAAATTTGCTTACCGTTAAGCAGCGCTATTGGCCCCAGTGCAGACATGTGTACTTATTAGCCGTCTAGATTTGCTTGAATCATGGGTACAGGAAACAACCTGTTTTCTTTGTCCCTGATTTCAGTCTCTATTGATCTCCGGGGCTGGTTTTTTAAAAAGGGAAACTGTAATTAGACGCGGAAGAAAATCAATCCGGGCACTCACACTAATGCAGCTTAACTAATCAATAAAATCCTTTGCGTCTGAAACAGACGCAATCTGTCATGGGAAATAGATGTTGGATGTTTATGCCGCAGCTGGGGCGTCTGTTGTGGTAGCGGATTTGGTGGTCGGGGGGGAGGGGGAAGGATTGGGGGGAGGGGATATAGGCCATTGAAGTGGGATATGGGGGTAACAGACAGTCCATGGCTCAACAACTTTGGGAGGAAAATCCACAAGACTACTGAGGGCTTGTAGCTCAAAACTTTCTGATTCCTGGCAACGTGCATTTGAATGTTTTTATTTTTGCTCTAAGACATGTAAAAGAAGATTTGTCTCATTTGTCTCTTTAGTTATCAAGTATAATTCAATACTTGAAAGGTTTTTTTTTCAGACTCAAACTTTGAACATAATTTATTTCTGTTCAAGATATTACACAGTGAAGTTCATTATTGATATTCAATTGGCAATCACAAGACCGCCATTTGCTAGACAAAAAAAGAGCAGGATACCCTCACAAATGGTACATGTGACTTGGGTGTTTTGGCCGGTAACCTTAATCTGGTAAGCATAATTGTTCTTGTGCTGGGTTACTTTTTGTGCTGAAGCAATTTATGAAATTTGGGCTACATTACATTCCCGGCCATATCTCATTGGGCCCCTGTCCCGGCCCCCTGTTTGATGTTGGCTCCCCTTGCGCGTTTTGTGCTCTAGTTGGGGTTAACAACATTGAGCAGGGAAGTGGGGGAATGGGAAAGGTATGTTTAATGTCACATGGCCAAAGCATTTTGGCCGAGATTGTAGGTCAGCCTCTCCCAGCTCCCAGCTTATAGCAGCTGCCCTATGGAGGATACCACCCAATACCCAAGTCCTCAGTGGCTGATACCTTCATGATGCATTCATCATGTCCCATCTTGACCATTGCAATAGTTTGCTGTAATCCTTGCCGGCTAGCCACATTACCGCGTTACACTGTTACCCTTCAGGCTAGACTTGAGTCTAAAAATCACTGAACTAGCTCAGTAGTCTAGCAGGTTTTTTGAGCCCTAGTTGGCATGATCCTTATATGTTGAAGATGTGATTACCATGCACTAACGTTGATATTACGTGCGTAGGTCTTTACATGTACTGTAGGATTTGAAATTTTGGGTGGTGGAGAAACGATCTAGTGAGGTTTGCTGTAAACACTACATGTTTATGAGTTGCATGGTGGAGATACAATCAAGTGAGGTTTGCGAAGACAGCGTGCACATGAGTAGAATTTGAAACTTTGGTTGGAATACAACATAGTAGGGTTTGCTGTAGCACATGAGTGGGATTTAAAACTTTGCGCGGTGGGATCAATACAATCTAGTAAAATTTGTTGTAACACTACGTATTCGTGAGTTGCATGGTGAAGACAAAAATCTAGTGAGGTTTTCGGAGATACTGACGAACAATGGTGGCAGCCTGTCCATTCTTGTATGCCACATTTGTAAAACAACTGGACATCTGGGATTACACAATAACCCCCGGAAAGGGAGTTTACAAGGCATTCTTTTCCAGAACCTGTTGTCCCCCTGTGTATGGTTGAAACGAAGCTTAGCATGGTGGGTGCCTGCATGTGCACGCTAACTTACTGGAAAGACCGGGTGGATATAAACATCAGCCATCTGGCTGTCAGACAAAAAATTGAGGGGAATTTTGACAATGTTTCAGGCGTTAAAAAAGTCTGCCAAAAGTCTGTTCAAGAAGAACATTTGCAGAAAAACCATGTCATCCGATGTGAAGTGGTTGAGGACCACTGCGTCTTGTAGAGAGAACTTAGGCCTATGTCATGATGTCTTGGTTAACCATACTAGATTCTTTACATGTAAATTATATCAAACCACCTTAATAGACTCCACCTTTAATGATAGACTACAGGAGTAAATGTTATCAAAAACAAATTTGATTAGTTTCATTCTAAAAGCTCATTAGCTCACTGATCGTAAAGTTCATACCGCAAGTTCCGATCCTCCATTATAATATATTTTCCACTCTGATAATACTGACTGACGTTTATACGTCGGCCAAGGTTGAGAAATAGTAAATTGAAGGCTTTCGATTTAATCACTAATGGCTTTAATTGCCGGAGTTGAAATGCGGCCGCTATGAGTGTGCAAAATAATTAGTTTAACTGGGATTTTTTTTCCCCCACTAATAACTTGGTTATTATTTTAAATGTTGGTTTGTATATATGGTATGTTTATTGAGAAATAGATTGTTGAATCTCTTTCAAAAACCAACCATCCTTTTACCAATGATGTACCATCCCTTTATGATATGTTTCTTGAAAACTAGAGGATTGGAATGAATGTTCTCTTCCAAAAACCAATGATGTACCATCTCTTTATGATATGTTTCTTTAAAACTAGATGATTGGAATGAATGTCCTCTTCCAAAAACCAATGATGTACCATCCCTTTATGGTATGTTTCTTAGAAACTAGAGGATTGGAATGAATGTACTCTTCCAAAAACCAATTATGTACCATCCCTTTATGATATGTTTTTTGAAAACTAGAGGATTGGAATGAATGTCCTCTTCCAAAAACCAATGATGTACCATCCCTTTATGATTTGTTGTTTGGAAACTAGAGGATTGGAATGAATGTATTTAAAAAACGACTACAAACTGTCATTTTACAGTTGTACAAAACGCTTCATAGTGGGAGCCACAGAATACAATCTTGCACCGGCAAAAAACATTTTCTAATCCACTTGGGCAAACCGACTCAACCATCAAGACAACTGCATCCAGTTCTTTATTGGCAGGGAAGAAGTCACTAACAATATGAATACAATATGAATGTTAGTTAACCTGTTTAATGCTAAGCAAGATTTTGTTGTGCTAAGAAATTTTGTTGAGCTTAAAAAACCAATTCGAACGAAGTTGGCAACAAGTGATCTTTTTAGCTGAAATTCATTTGAAGTGTGTTCAAACAATGAGGAAATTGAGTTCACAGGAGAGTAAACAGATTTTATGAAAACGCTTTGAAAACTCTTCTCTGGTTTTCAGAAAGATTCGTGAAAAACCCTGTTACGCTATTGTGGGAGCTCCATTTTGTACAGCTGCTTCGTTGCAATAACAACGACAGAAGTGGATCTAGTTTTTTCAAAACCTTGATGTTGTGGCTGATTTTTTTTATGGATGATGATGAAAAATTGTATTAAAAAAGTGTACAAATATAAAAAAGACAATTAAATGATAAACAAAGACATAATAATAATAATAATTGTATTGTATTGTATTGTTATTGAATTTTATTTCGAAGCTGGAACAAACCCCATAACCCTGGGGAGGGTAACATCAGTATAATAGTCAAATAACAATTAGTGAAGAAGTGTACGGAAAGCTAGGAGTGTTAACTTAGAACACAAACAACCATTGGTTAAACCTCATCACACAGTTTGATTTCCTTTTAAAACAGTAAATAAAAAGATATATTGTATATTTGGCAACGCAATGAATAATAGCTTCATCGGGATGGTCCATCAAAAACTTCAATCTATCTTCCCTTTCAAAGTCGTTGTATTGATTATATAGTCTAACTTAATTTTCCTAAGGTCATTGTATCATGGGCAATAATAATAAATGGGCAACAGCAATAATAATAACTGCATTTTTAAAGCACCTTATATCCAAGAAATTGCTCAAAGGCACTGTACATAAAAGGTTTTTAAAACCAAACAATAACAAAAGCAAAACAATCAGTAAAAAGTTACAAAATTGTACAAAATTTATTAACATAAAAACATTATAAAAGTACAACAGCTACAAAAGAATGAATGATTGTCCACAAACAAACAAAAATCTAGTTTTAATTCCGCAATAAAAAGATATGTTTGAAGACGTAATTTGAATACAGCGAGGGAGTTCAAACCTCTTAACATTATATACAAGTTATTGGGCTTCATTGGGGCACTGGTCACAATATTTGCTCCCTGTCTACCTTGTTTTAAAGGGAACGTATACCTTTGGTTTTTGGAACCAACTGATTGTTCTAAGCCTATTGTTGTAACTGAGCATATAATTACCTAGAAGTCTCGGCGGGAGAGGGTGAGTCGCGCTGATGCACCAAACGGGGGTGGAACACACACACAGGTTAGGGTCTGGAACACGACTGACTCGTGGCTCGGTCGCCTGATGAGAGCAGCGGCCGAGCCACGGTCATGCATGGCTGATTTATTGCTTAACCCCAGTGGGCGTGGCTCACTACAGTATATATACAATAAAACAAACCTGTGAAAATTTCATTTAGTGGTACTTTTTTTGAGATATCGCCACAAAATTGGAGCGGTTATGTCCACGCAGGAAGAAAAATCCATGATTGGAATACACAATCTGAGAAACGTTACTGTGACCTCAGATTCAAATTTGGGAGGA
>CM021537.1:3808287-3818842 GCA_010994315.2 Pisaster ochraceus | reverse complement strand
GTAGCAGGCTTCCAGATGTGTTGCTGACAGCCTGTGCTAGGTTTGTCAATCAAACTGTTTGGCTTACTGCATACTGGGGAGCCAGTAACTGGTGGAGCCTTCCTGCATTTGTGTAATTCCAGGGTTACTCCAAAGGGTTTTAAGGGGGTTTTATTTCTTGAGAGTTAGTTCTGTAGTGTCAAAATGGGGCATTACACTGCAGGACATCTTGTTTTAATACATCCCAGATATTGCTAAAGGAAACAACATTCCCAGCAAGGGACCCGTCACCCTCAGTCCCTTTAGAACCATTTTCTCTTTCCTTTCTTGGCGTAAAAAAAGTTACTGATTGAAATGAATGACACAGTTGCAGGTATTGTGAGTTTCTTTTCACTTAAGTGTCCCCCATAAATCAACTTATGGCTTGACGGAAATGAAACAAACAAGATTGGGGAAGATTACAAAAAGAGACGCTCGCGGCTGCAAACATAGCAAACCAACTATCACGGGAAGACTGATTGCTTTAAAATTGGAAATTGATATCCAAGCATGAAAGCAAGGTGCAATTTTATTTTTAGCTTTAACAGCCAACGGGGTGACTTCTTTCACTAAGATGCATCTTGCCACCAAATGTTAGCAAAAATATTAATGTGCACAAACTCCCTAGTGTTGTAACTAGAGAGGGGTGGGGCTTCAACATCCCAATACCTCCCATCTGGACCCAATTTCATACCGCTGCTTACATGCAGCATTGCAAATTTTCGAGCTACATGTAACTATCTGAACTATAGCAGACAAATTTGCTTAAGCCTAAGCGAAAATTAGGCAGCCATCTTGCGCGTTCACCATAGATTTGCATTGTTCTGCATTCATTTTCATACAGAAAGCACCGGAAGGTTAGCATGCCTTTCCGTGTGCTTTCGGTTAGCAGCGCTATGAAATGGAAATCGTACAGTAAGCAGAAAATCGGCCGTTATAAGAAATTGGGTCCTGCTCATAAACCTTGCTGTTGGTATGCAATTAAGAAAATTGTTGTGGATTACCTAATAAACCAACTAAAAAAACTAATGAATAATTGTTGCTTTATTTATATTATATTTTTTTATGTTTTTAAATTAACTTGTACTGATTCAGATTTTAATGTTGATAGTTTATGAACAAATAGATTTTCTTCTGACAGGAAAAGAATTGACTAAGATTTACCACATGATTCCGAATTGTGTAAACAAAATTTCAAAAACATTTGGCACCAGGAATGAATAGCTATATGAACTGTAAATTCAGTCATGTCAGTACGTTTATGTACTCATATACATCATGATGTATGCTGTACTCTACTCCTAGAACTATTCGGTTCGTTCCACTATCGTGGTCGGGGAGACGATAGCGGAACGAACCGAATAGTTCTAGGAGTAGCTGTACTCTATGCAGTTGCTGTGGGTGCCGTGGGTTATTACAAGGCTTGTTTGACCCAATTGGTGTGCTGTACTCCTTTTTTCGAAATGTTGACATCTTCGGTCATACTTACTAACTATAATAGTTACTAACTAGTCGACCGAATACATTACAGATTGCATGTTATTGTTTGTTTGTTCAGTAAATCTTCAACATCTTCAATTCAATCTTTCTACAGACTACAGTACAAAATATCAATTATTATTTTAACATTTAAAGAATTTCCATTGCTATTATACATGTTACGAGGCAAAACATGCATGATCTAAATCGAGAGATTGAGCCAATTCGACCACTGCCATGACTACACTCTACACGGGGTCCCTCTACACATGCAATTGCAATGCCATGGTGCAACCTGCCTGCAATGCTTGCGTCCGTGCGAACAACGTATGCAATGTTATACAGCAAAACAGCAATGTGCAGAAATTGTTTGTATTTTGGTAAGAAGACCCGAAAATATTCGCTTACCAAACTTGGAGCAGCAACTGCAAAAGCTTCAAAGACTTCTGTAGCTCGTTAAATAAAAACCTCCACTGCACTTTTTGAATGCGAAGTCCACAAACAGTTCTCTTAATTCCACGTGTCGATTGTTTTGCAAGGCGATATTTTGTGAATGCAACTTTATAATGCAAGAATGTCCCCCGTTGATTGTTGTTGTACGTTGAAAATGCAGTGACTTTTTCTAAGAGCAGACGTTGTTTTGCATCGTTGCCAAGAGAGTGCGCATGATCAATTCAATCTATTTGCGGCAGTCGGGTATGGACATCAGATATGGCATAAAATACCCTCCAAAAACAATTATCGGTTTCGTTTGACTTTTGCAGACACAAACTGCAAAACAAAGAGCATTGTATCGCCGAACCTACCCGTGATATGCATCATAAAATCACTACCCGTGTGACTCCTGAAAATGGGCTTTGGTGCAGTATCTATCAAGACAAAGACAAGACACTCGGGGAGTTGTGTGGAAACTAGTAATTTTATAAAGTAAATGTATTAAAACAATAGTTAATGGCCTGCGTTTCGACCCTATCAGAGTTTTTTTCTCGAAGGCTAAATGACAACACAACATACAAAAACAGATATACAAGAAACTTAAGAAGTCAAGTGGGACATTAATAGAGATCGAGAGAGAAAGAGAGAGAGAGAGTGGTGGGGGGGGAGGGGGAGAGGCAAAAAGCACAAAGAAAATGGGTACAAAATGACATGAGACTGTCCTGCTAAAGGTCTATGAAGTGATAATTTTTACATTTCTTTTTGTGGGGCTAATTGATAGCAATACAACATAATACTTACTATTTTTATGACTTTTTCATGAATCCTTCAACTTTAATAGACCCCCCTAAAACAAAATGCAAGGAACTCTAATTAATATGCATCATACAATTAGCCTTTCCTATGAAAAATGCTAAATATATTCGCACATCTGCAAACTATTGGTGACCCAATTTCATAGAGTTGTGTACTAGGCAGACACACAACCTTGTATGCGTGATGTGCAGTGAGACCCCTTGCACACGACGTCACATTCTTGAACAGACTGACTAGGTGACCATGAGCATATTGAATGGGAAAAGGACAACTTGTTAATTTATGTAAATACGAAGGAATGAACAATTATTGTAAAACTACAGCTTCTGTTAATTAGTTGGAAAGAAATATCAAGAACTTTTATGAATTCATGAAGTATATACCAAAATGTTACAACTTGTTTACTTTCAAAGTCAATAATTGTGAAGTACAAAGATAAACAACTCTCTTTCAAAGGAGATTATATCGACACTGAAATAGTTGTTGTAGTATTATGAGTTACAACATAATTTTTTAAAACCACACTTTTGGTTGTCTTTTATGCCAAAGTTGCATGCCATAGCTTAACTGAATATTAGCGCAGTAAACAGCCGTAAGCTACTACGCTTATAATGTGCATTGATTTGTTTGGTGTGATGACTGAATGGCCCGTTAGATTGTTTTACAATTTGATTTAATTTGTTTTCTATCAAAATTGGGTTTACAATTATCCAAGCGTCAATTGAAATGCGCAGGTGCTTATTAAAACGGCGATATTCACACGCTTTGTTTAAGGTTATTTTTTTTTAACTATAAAACTTTGCTTTTGCAGGGAGTTTAACCTCTTTTTTTTATTTCTACCTCCATCATGAGTAAGGCGGACAGCCATAGGGTATGCATAGAGCATGAATGATTTCCTTCCTCCATGCATAGAGCATAGAGCAAGGCAACTATGGGGGTAAAAGTACCTTTTAGTTTTAAAGTTTATGACAAGCGGCTAGCCTTTTTTCAATAAGCAGCTCAAAAGTACAGGACGAATCTTTTGCACAAGTGAAGTGTAAAAGATAGTTAAACAGAAAAAATCACCACCAGGAAAATCGGTCATCAACTTTGAATAAATTATGCAAATGATTATGTGGTGCGCGCGCGAACACGCCTCCGCAGCCATGTTGAATTTTGCAAGCACGGGCCAAGGCCCCTTATGTTGCTCGAAAATCCCCCAAATCAAAACACTCTCACGTTTCTGAAAATAAACTTGAATCGCGGTAAATTGGAACACTTTACAATCTGCAGTAACCTCGGTGATTTTTTTCATTTTAAACAGGGACGATTTTGAGGGAAATTCTAGCAGGATGGCGACAAGGCAGGCAAAGTTGAACGGTGATGCCGATGAAAGTGCGACTGCACCGGGAACAAATCTACAGCACCGAACGCCGCAGCAGGCGGGTCTACCGGTTCCAGCTCAAATTCTCCCGGTGCCGATCGGAGTGTTGCCCGCTCATAACACGGTCGGTGCCAGGCCGGCCGCCATCAACATGTCGACAATGGTCCCCATTCAGACGTTGAAATACATGACTTTGAAGACGCAGCCGCCAACATCACAGCAGTCCAAGCTCTTCGAAACGTACAGCGACCACATCGATGTTTTTCTTGTGGAGGTATATCGCTGTAAACTCTGCCGGTTCCACACTGCAGCCAAGTCGATTATAGCGTCGCACATGGTAGAGAAGCATTTCGTCAGCAATCACGTGGATTCAACATCTACTACTACGACCACTACTACAAGGTCCAACCCAACTCCTAATAATAGTTTTGGAACAGGTATACAAAATAGTGGAGAAAACACAGTTGTTCATGTGAACCAGACGCAAGCAGCATCTTCAATGGCGATAAACATGCAAACAGGTGTTGATACAACTGTGATCCCTCAATTGGTAACGACTACCACTACAAGGTCAGACATGCCTGGGCAGATGGTTGCCGTTCCAGTGCATCAATCAAAACAATCACCCCCAATCAGTAGCACAGCGGTCGAGAGTGACATTTTGAACAAGTCTCACCCTATTGTCGCCGCATCAGCCGTTAACGCTTTGGAATTATTAATGGGAATAAGTAACAAGGGGGACCCGGAGACTTCAAAACCGGATCTTGTGGATCCAGTCCCAGTGAGTATTACACGCGTTGAGAAAAATGGAAATCAAAATCCACACAGCAACGCCATGAATCCGGAAACTGCGAATGCTGAAGTACTTGATTCGGACCTAGTGGCAACCCTTGACGTGGAAACGAGCCATTTGAAAGGAGGGTTGACGACGGTTGATGAAGAAGAGATAGCCCAGACCCTCAAAATCGATGAAAAAAGGGACAGTGGAGAGGAAGGCCATTTGGACTATGATGATGCTGTTGATAGTAGTAACCATGGTGATGATGATGATGATGATGATGATGATGATGATGATGATAAAGATGGACCAATGACGGAAGAGGTCATAAAGCCAACCGCTGTGCAAATCGGTCTCGGGTTGTCACAGATATCAAATATAGACATTCAGGAGATTGCCAACACTGCGTCCAAGTCCAACCCGAGGGCGACCACAATCACTGTCCTCCATCACGGCCGAGGGGACGACCCTCCCACGGCGATCCAATTCAGGAAGAGTCGTCGGAGCCAGGCTGTCATCCCCACCGGAGAGTCCCTCGGCATTGCCTCTCCCTTCGGTCAACGCCCCTATAGGGGACACAAGAAGTTCGCCTGTCCAACCTGCGGGGCGCGCTACAAACAGCGCACCGATCTCGAACGCCACATCCACAAAAAACACAAACGCCTGCGAGAGTTCTTGTGTGAGATTTGCGGGGAGGCCCTAGCGACGAGGGCAGGGGTCAAGTACCACGTGTCCAAAAAACACATGAACATCAAACAACTTTACCAGTGTAGCGACTGCGATTACAATACTTCGTACGAAGCGCGCATGGTGATTCACAGAGCAACCCACGACTCGAATTTCTACTGTAAGCTCTGCGACAAAAAGTTTGTGAGCGCCGAACGCCTGACCAAGCACTTCTCATCACCTCTGCACAAGAACGCGCTCAACCCACTCGTCTGTGAACACTGCGGGTACAGCACAAAGAAAAAAGACAATTTTGTGGTCCACATGCGTAAGCACACCGGTGAAAAGCCGTACAAGTGTAAAATCTGTAGCTATGCAAGTTCTGATGGAAGCACTCTCAAGGTTATTTGTGATATAATACTTTTGTTTTGTTTGGGGTTTTTTGTGGTGGAGGTTGGGTTTGGGGTCGTGGCAAGTGGAGTTGACCCAACATGCGCAATAAGCAATACTTGAGTTAGATAGTTTCAGGTTTCTAGTACAATGACTTGCTTTTATGCTTTTATGACAAGTTAACGCTTAAATTGAATATTCCTCACACTGGAGACAGTTGCTATAGCGCATGGGTTGGGGCAAACTTTTGCGTGTACGAGACGTCATACACAGTTCTGATTAGCAGAGACGTGGCTTCGAGTCCTGGTCTTGACATAATTTGTGTCCTTGAGCAAGACACTTTTACTGAAGCCGTTAGTCCCATGTGTTGTGTAACGCACGTAAAAGAACCCAGTGACACTTAATTGTTTAGAGAAGGGGTTTGTCCTATTGTTTTTGGCAGTGGCTACTGAGTTTGTGCAGCACCTGGTAAACCATTCCAAGGTGCTATGTAAATGGGTCTCATAATTTATAAACTCCAAAACCTGTCGTAAAAGGTGTTACTCTTTATCCCTGCACCTTCAGCGCCAATATTGGTGGATACAGGCGCTAAGACTCTATCAAATATTATTATTTTTCTAGCCAAGTACGAATACTATCAAAATGGTACTCAGGTACTGGTCAACACGTACCAGTGCCTTGTGCGCTACATTTTTGTGTGTTCTCGGCAAAGCTGGATGACATTTTGTCCCAGCTACCAGGGCTTGAATTTAACAATGGACTGCAGGCCTGAGGCCAGTGGTTTTACCATCGGGCCAGTAAATTAACTAGCAGACAAGCCCTACGGTCTTGTGGTTTTTAAAATTTAATAAAACACCCCATTGTGTTTTAAAACAGTAATATCTTTGTGAAAAAGACTATGAATCTGATAGATTTATTTCAACTCTGTTGAGTATGCAAGTACATAAATGAGATCAATCTTCTCTTAGTGCTTGATCAACTCGTTTAGATTCTGGTCTTGTAAAATAAGTTCTGTGGTCGATTTCACAAAGACAGTCCTAACTTAGGACTAGTCCTAGGAGTTTAAGGCTAGTCCCAAGTTAGGACGAGTAACTCGTCCTAACTCCAGATAAGACTAGTCTTAACTCTTTGTGAAATCCACCCCTGGGGCCAATTTCATAGAGCTGCTTAAGCAAAAAATAATGCTTAACAATTTCCTGCTAAGCAGAAACGAGCAGGATACCAGTCACAAATTGTACACGTGATATGGTAGTCTGGCTGGTAACCTTATTCTGGTAAGCACAATTTTAATGTGCTTAGCAAATTCTTGTGCTTAAGCAGCTCTATGAAATTGGGCCCATGTCTATTAATTAGCCATTTTCACTTTCCTCCCATCGATTCAGAAACATGTGATGGCAAAGCATTCCCGGATCCGCCCCTTCAAGTGTGCAATGTGTACTTTCTCGTGTGTGGACAAGAAGGGGCTGGACATCCACATCCGCAAGCACACCGGGGAGAGACCGTTCAAATGCAAGTACTGTCAGTACGCCGCCAAGCGACGGAGCGCCCTCAACATCCACATGCAGACGCACGATAAAGATAACATGCAAGTACATGTAGGTGGAAACATCTTTTTCTTGGGAGGAGTGTTGGCTTCGAGGAGAGCCGTCAGTTTGTTCGTAGTTACTATTATTTATTATTTATTTGACGTCAACAATACAAGAACGAAAAATACAATTCAATGCAAAGAAAGGAACAATAAAACCAGAACAGAAAAGACATAGCAAAAAATAAGACAGATGGGCCATTTTAGAACTTATGAACAATGAAATTAACTGCTCACTTGTCGTCACATAACAATATAATAATGACGGTGCCCTGTTCAATGTGATGGCCATTGCGCATGCACGCAGTAACTGGGTGAGAGTTCATAAGTCCACATACAGCCACAGCCCTGCTATGATCATGATAACAGTCTCCCATACACCAACATGAATTCTTTGATCCGAAACATCATTTTTGTTCACAGGACGCCGTTATAGAAACAGTGGGCCAGGTCGTCATCGAGACATCAAACCACACACCCATACAGACCACCCTGGCGCAGGATCAACAGTTCACGACTATGTCAAACTACCAGCCCCTGCCCGTCACACAGGGGCAGATAATGCACCCAGCAGGCAGCACCACCGCAGCTGGCCCTGCAACAGGGGGTATAGATTCAGCGTACAGTGCGCAGGTAAAATAGTTATGACAAATAGTTATAAAAGAGTGGGTGACATACTTTAGGCGCTCAGTGACATAGTGGTGACAAAAAGTCAAACAAATTCTAGGCTCATGGGAATGTTCCCATTGGCATACGAGCGCAATTCTTTGGACCGACAGAATGGTCTGATGGACCACGACATTGTGCCAAACTTTTCGAACATTCCTAAAAGGAGAATTTTAACTTTTTTAGTGCTGGAATTTTGAACGTTCTTCTGCAATGCTCTGGCGGCCAAATGGACCATTCCATTAACGCCTGCTGGAATAGTCTGTGCAAGTGTCACGTGTATCAAAAACGTGAAAACAACTTGGGAAAACAAACTACTGTTTTCTTTTAAAATTCTATTTACACAAAATTTTGGAAAATAAAAATACCATCCAAAACCCTTGGGAGAGAACCTATGCATAACTGTACACACGTGTGGCTTTGGCCGGAAATTGAGCCAGGGCCACAGTGGTGAGAGGCAAGCATTTTATACACTGCCACTAACCACCCATGGCGCATTGTCCCATAACTCATTTTCTAGTTATTACTCTTTGTATTCTTCCTATTTCAGTTACCGACGGGCAGTGCAGCAAAGCCAGTCCAAACGATGTGGCAGAACATGTGAACGGTTTGCAGGACACTTGGAGAGTGGTCCAAACATCCCTGAAAAGAAGGAACTTAGTGCAGTGGTACCAATAGCAGGGTTTGGCTTTATTTTAGTCAGTGACCAGCCAATATGACCTGGGCCCAATTTCATAGAGCTGCTTATTAAGCAGGAAATATTACTTAACAATTTTCTACAGGGCAAAAATAAGCAGGATACCAGTCACAATTTGTGCATGTAACATGGTACTTGGCTGGTAACCTTATTCTTGTAAGCAAAATTAGTTACTTTTTGCCCTTTAGCAGCTAGATGAAATTGAACCCAAATAGCTTATCATTTCACTAGTCCGCCAGCGTTTTCACTTGTCCAAACTTTAAATTAAACCGAGATTCCAGGGTTTAATCTTTTTTAGCCAGTGGGACCAATTAGCTTGTCATTTCACTGGTTCCCAAGTTTTTTCACTGGTCCACAGTTAGCGTGTCATTTCACTGGTCTTCCAGCTTTCTCACTGGTCTTCCAGCTTTCTCACTGGTCTATATTTTACAGTTTCCTTTCAGCATTATATTGGAATGTGGGCCTTTACCACCCTCTAAACATGAAAATGGACATCATATTCCAATTGAAGGAGCTTCCTTGTCACACAATATTGCTAAGCAAATGTTTCTTCTATGCAAAAATTGGTAACCAGCCAAAATGTAATGTGAACTGCATGGGTTTTTTTTTTTCCAACTGGTTCCCGCTAAAGCGCTGTTTAGCAAGATCATTTTGTCCAGCAATATTTTCTGCCTAAGGGCATGTATGAAATTGGGTTAGGCTTCGTCTCCGGCACCGTCTGCCTGTTAAAAGTGTACGCTTTAAAAACTACTGACGGAGCTTAAGCCAGAGCCTAAAGGAGTGACCTCCAAAGTTGGAACATTCTGATTGGATCAGACAAGTATTCCAGCGTGTGCTCAAAGACCAGGCCATTGGACCGCCGGAATGCTCCAAAAACTGGAACGTTGAAAATACTAATGCACATATTCACTTGGGTAGGATTGCTCCCGTAATTTCTTTAGTGTCTAGAACGGGATTGCTCCCGTACTTCGGCACAATGATGCGATCCAGTGTAACGCTCTGGGGGACTGTGTGCCGACAGGAATGTTCTTTTGTGTCTAGAACATGCCAGACTTTTGAGTCCCTACCAAACCCTCAAGCTGAAACTTTGGTTTCGAAAAAGTCCATAATGTGGACCTTCGTTCTTGGATTCGTCAAGAAATATCTCAGTAGTCTGAAAATGATTGACAATGCACGAATATTTATATGAACGTATTTATTTATTTATAATCAAAAGACGAATCCATTGAGCCCTGCCCACAATAGCAAGAGCCTTCAGCGAACAAAAAAAACCTGTTTTGTTATGGGAATTTTAAGTAAATATTGCGTGACCAAAGAAAAAACTGTTCACTCAAAAATTGAATTACACAAAGCTCACCCTTTCTCAACTTGCCCTGTGGGCTACTAAACACTGTGCAACCTATTGGTTCAAAATCTCATATATCCTCATTTTCAGATGCGAATGTGAATGTAACTTAATCCGACCATTAATTAAACTAATTGTAATCACTAACAGTAATACATCAGAAAGACCTTTCTGATGTATTACTGGTATCTATACATTGATGAAAACACACATTTTTAAATCTGGGCTACAAAAATTTCCTTGGGGCAAGTAAAATGCACAGTTTACTAGCCCAGTGGGCTACTTTACAAAACGCCTAATAAGTGCAAGGCCTAGTT
>CM021537.1:3778741-3791949 GCA_010994315.2 Pisaster ochraceus | reverse complement strand
TTGGGAATATGGAGACCCAAATGGAGGTATTGGGACCCCATTGGGAGTATGGGGACACTATTGGGCGTATATGGGCCCATTGGGATATACATGTAGGGACCCCATTGGGATATAGGGACCACGTTGGGAGTATGGAGACCCAATTGGAGGTATTGGGACCCCATTGGGATTATGGAGACACTATTGGGTGTGTAAGGACCCCATTAGGCATACAGGGGCACTATTGGAGGTTTAGGGGCCCATTGGTGCAAATGTGGACTAACATGGACCCTAGTGGGTGTATGGGGACAGCCTTTTGCGAATTCAAACAACAGAAGAAAGGTGCCTTATTTTCCTGCATGTATGGTACTTGATGTATAAGGTGCTGCAGTATAAAAAATTCGAATCTCATTTTATAAGGCGCAAAATGGTATTAGACGAATCATGACCGCACACAGAGTATGAGCATGAGTACATTCAAAACAGTACCTGAATAGTACTTGAGTATAAGTACCGAGTACCAGTTCTACAACGCTGAAAATTTGCTCAGCAGAGAGTTTTTTTAAATTTTATTAATCTAGCTGGAGTACTTGAGAGTCGGCCATGATGGTTCTGGGCCCGGAGCCGGCTGGTTCCTAGACTCCGTCGAGGTGGACATTCCTTCCAGGGGACTGACCTACACGTTTGCTGCTCATCGGTGGCTGGCCGAAGATGAGGAAGACGGCGAGTTAGAAGTTGAACTTTATCCAACGGATACCAAGAAGACTAAAGCTCGTAAGTAATGATAATAATAACGAGCTTTTAAGATAGATAGGTTGCAATATGACGTAAATCGGTCATTTGCGTGAGAATGGCATGCAGCACGATTGGTTGGTTAACAGCGCGGCTGCTTTAACAATTTGAGCGCTTGGCGTGCCCGCAAGCCAAAATGCAATTTGCCCGTATAGATGGCGCCTATTGGGAACTATCTATAGCGATTTATCTACAGGCGTCTTATAGCACTTAATAATAATAATAATAATGATAATAATAATAATAATACAACCTTTGTAATTCTCCATCTGTCTATGATTCAACATCCTCTGTGGCGTTGGGAAAAAAAAAAGATTAAGAAAAGTAAACTGTACAAAATACTTTGATAATCAAAGTACAAAGGGATGTAACTGTAGAGCACATAAAGAGAGATTTGCACACTAGGATGATTACAAAAACCAAGTGGATAAACACAATATATAGAGCTAGTTACGAGCAATGCAGAACAAATGTGTTTTGAGCTTCAGATGATGGAAGGTTTGTTTCAATCTCCGCTATCAACTTGGCACACTTACAGGCCTGAATTTACACAGAGGCCTTGGCCTATGTTGCCCCTTGGTGCCCCTTAAGAAGTTTCCCATAGACTTTAAGACTTTCCCATGGGAGTGCCCTTTGCAAAATGGAAATGACTTTTAAGAAAAGGAAACATTACAAGATACTTTGATAATCAAAGTACACAGGGGATGTATTTATAGAGCACATAAAGAAAGATTTTCGCTCTAGCATCTTAACAAAAAACAAGTGGATAAACACAATATGTAGAGTCAGTCACAAGCAATGCGGAACAAATTTGTTTTGAGCATGCTTTTAAAAATGTCCAGAGATTCTGTAGCTTGGGTATTAATTGGGAAAGAGTCCCAGAGTTTGGGAGTGGATACTGAAAAGCCATAGGATGTGGTTGTGTTAGGGACAATTACAAGAAGTTTGTTTGTAGGTTGAAGATTCCAACTTGGAGTATAAGGTCAGAGAAGTTCCTGATTGTTATTATTGTGTGACAGTTACGGCCCTTCCATGGCAAAACAGCCCAACTCGAAAATTTGGGTTTTTATATCAGATCATTTCTACCTAAATTGAGGGCGCTTTTTCCATTGCAAAGTTTTAAAGGCGTGCTAATATGTATGAATGTGAATATAACATGTCCTATCTCAGCCTCTTTTTACATTTTCGTCCTGTTTTTATGGCAAAACAGATTATCTCCGTACTTGCTTTTCTGAAAATGTCACATTTCAAGTTAGGCTGTTTTGCCATGAAAAGGCTGAGAAGCCAGCCTTGTGTTGACCTATTGTCCTTCTCGTATATTGTATATTATTGTGCTGTGCTGTTTGCTGGCATGATATCCTTCCTACTTTAGTCTGATATCCGACTTATTGGCCCTTGGAAAGATCAGAAAAATTAAATTATTAATAAGGCTTGAAAAGTCTATTAGAGCCTACACCATTGGTCAGCCCGTGTGCTCAATAAAATGTTCCTACTTTCCAAATACCTTTGAAAAATAGTAATACTTTTAAAATCAAGTGCAGGAGACTGTTTGATTTTTTATATTTTGGATGTTATTCGGTGGAATTTTATTGAATGCTCGTCTGCTTTTAATAGAGGACATTTCCACCTTCCTCCCCAATTAATTTTGGATCACAATTTCCTCCCCCCCTCCCCCCTATCTTGTTGATAGGTATTCCGTATGAGGTGACAATCACAACAGGTACCTGCTCGTCAGCTGGGACTGATGCTAACGTCGTTCTACGTATCTACGGGGAGGAAGGAGCCAAGACGGAAGAGTTCCAGTTACGAAATCGCACCGATAATTTCGAGAAGGGCAGTGTTGAAAAGTTCAAGGTACACGTCTTTTGAGTTTTAGAGGAGATGGGAGTTACTGTGTGGTGTTTTTAGTTCAAAGAAATACCTCAAGCTGTAGTGGTTGTTTTGTTTTGTTGTGTTTCATTTACTGGTTGTTTACAAAGACAGCACAAAGAGTTTATGATTGATTTGCAAACTGATGGTTTTCTCGTGTCTTCATTTAGATCGAAGCTGAAGACGTTTTCAATTTTTTATTTGTTTTCACATTTAAAAGAATCGTTGCCCACCATTGCATGTCTTAGAGGGCTGTCGTTTTATTTTGTATATTTTTGTTTTCATTATTATTATTCAGGCGCACTAGGCTAGGAATCTCTTTTTGCCTACCATTTTGTGTGTCTCATTTACTGGTTGTTTACAAAGACAGCACAAAGAGTTTACAAGTGATTTGCAAACTGATTATTTCCTCCCGTCTTGATTTAGATCGAAGCTGAAGACGTCGGTCCAGTCAGCAAGATCCGCATCGGACACGACGGTACAGGACGCTTCGCTGGCTGGTTCCTAGACAGGGTGAGTCACACTTTCTGTACACGGAGAGTAGAGGGCGCTGGGTATTGAGAGAGTGATTGTCGGTCCAGAAGAATGCATGTGTGCACACAGGGTACCAGACTAGACTTCACATCGGGTTGTGCTGCATTTGGACCAAAAAAATGTCATCCAGCAACCCCTTGACCAAAGAAAACTGGTCCTTTTATGTTGAACTCTCTCAATACCCAGCTCTATGGTAGTGGAGAATATTCCACAAGACTTGCAATCACAAACTAATGACAGCTGAAAAAAAGTGTATATTTAAAAAAACTGAAATGAAACGGTTTATACTAAGTTATGGGGGGGTTCTTATACAGAGTGAGTCATCCGTTCCGTGCAGGAAAGTAGAGGGCGCTATTTAAGTGTGATAGTGGAGAATATTCTGCTCATTCTGTGGTGTTTTTTTATATATTGTTGTCTTTAATTCAAAGAAAGAATGCAATCGCCTGGGGCATGGAATCAGATAGTTCCCGATATTATGCAACTCTGGTTTTTCCCACAAGCCTTCAAATTTTCGTCCTCAAATTTTGGCTTTAGCTGTCCCTAATAGTCTCTTGTCTTTTGTTTTCATCCCAAGGTCCAAATTGAAAGATTCCCACCGAAGAGTCGCTTGAAAAGACGGAAATCAAAGTCGAAGAAATCTCGGAGCGAGGAAGACGACGATCAGGATGACGATAACACATCCCTCAAGAGGCGGAGGTCCAAATCGAAAAACCGATCACGGAGCGACGACGACGACGAACGAGACAACAGCAGAGAGGCGGACGCGGCGCAGGAGCTGACCAAGTATTTGTTCGTCTGCAATCGTTGGCTGGCACGGAGCGAGGACGACGGGCAGATCGTCAGGGAGTTAGTCCCGACGGATGAAGCTGGAAACGTCCTCAAGAAAAACGCTCTGAAAAGTAAGTTCACTCGATAGAAATAGTGCATGGAGAATGCTGTGTGTGTAGTTATTCAGTTAAACTAATAAACTACTTTCTCTCCCTCTCCCCATAAATTGATTTTGTCCTTTGTGTTCCCCACCTCTTGTGGTCGACCAGCCCCTTCCCCCCAATCCCCCTCCATTTTGTTACCCTCCTTTCTGTTCAGCCTCCTGCTTTCTCTGTGTGTTTTCATCTCCATCATCCATTTTCACTTGACTGTGTTTGTTACATCAGTATACCTGTTTATGTTTGTAGTCTTGTCATTTAGCCTTCGAGAAAGACTCTGCTAGGGTCGAAACGTCAGGCCACTAACTATTTTTGTGTAGTTATTCAGTTATTCATTGTACAATAGACCCTTCCCATGGAGTATGTAAATTGCAATTTGTGCATGCACACAAACACTTTGGTTGGCAAAATGAGGACACATTGCGCCTTTTTGTATGGGGCTGATGGCGACATGACGCGCACGCGTTTGTCTGTCTGCATAGTGCACAACTCTATGGCGTTTGCCAACCAAGAGTGTATGTACACATTCAAAAAGGTAATTAGCATATTTCATGGAAAGGCTCTATTGGTGCACGTTGTGATGGGTTTTACGGTGCTTTGTACACCCTGAGGGGGCAAACTGCACCCGAGGCGAAGCAAAGGAATGAAATAAATGGCCCAGTGACCAGGGGCTGATTTCACAACGAGCCAACATTGATCTTAACTGCAAATCACTCTTAATTGCTAAGCAAAGTGTGACGTCACAAAACAAATCACTATGGCAGTACTGACATCTTAAGATGAATCTTAGTGCTTTGTGAAACCGGCCCCAGGGGTCGATTTCACAAAGCACTAAGATTCATCTTAAGATGAGTTGTCAGTATCACCATAGTAATTTGTATTGTGACATCACACTTTGCTTAGCGATTAGGAGTTATTTGGAGTTAAGATCAATCTTAACTCTTTGTGAAATCGAGCCCAGGGGTAATAATGTTGGGGCATTGTGAGCGTCACTGAGTGACCGATTTTAGCACTTAATGAGAAGCCACTATAGATTTAGTGCAAGTCTCGCGCGTATTCAAACATTGGGACCCGTTAAAGCGTTTGAGTTTGTTTCCTTCACGTGTTTAAAGCAATGTGCTCGGGACCAGAGAAGGTCAATTTCACGGGAGACTTGAAGTCTTATTATTATTGTTATTATTAATGTTATTAGATCCACATTTCTAAATGTTTAATTTTTCTTTGTGCAGTGTGCGAGTACACCGTTCACATCTACACCGGAGACGTGTTTCAAGCGGGAACCGACGCTAACGTCTTTATCAATGTGTACGGAGAAAAAGGGGATACCGGTGAACGTAGGCTGAAAGATTCAGACACAAACATGAACAAGTTTGAACGTAACCAGGTAACGTATACCAGTGAATATCTTGATTCTGGTGAAGTAGTATAACTTGGGTAGATAACTTCAGTTAGTTAGCTAGTTGGAAAAGAGTAAAGCAAGGCTAAAAGCCACTCTCGGTAAGGGCTACAAGAAGAAAACGTCTAAAATGAACAAAACTTGGGGGAGCTGAAACAGTTTAGATTGTAGGATGGAGGGAAACGTGCACCAGGCAAGGAGTTCCAAAGAGATGCAGTACGTGGAATAAAGCTGTTGAAATGACTCTTTGTTTATTTAGCAAAACTAGAATGTGTGGGCGAGAACATGGGTGGTTTCATGCCCAAACACCCTGATAGGAGGAACCAGGTCGGACATACTGGTGGCACATTTACCATGAAAATAGAAACGACAGAGGCTGGCTACTGACCTACGGTGGCAAAGAGGCTGTAACATTGATCCCAAGTTGATCTGATAAAGATGAATGGAAGGCACTCCATTAGGGGACGTAAAGTTGTCTTTAAAAAGCTCTGTGTTTTGCCAGCCAGAAACCATTCAACCAGTAACTGCCGTAGAGCCAGGGATCACACCCAAGTTTACAATACAACCTGGGAAGTGGCAGCCTAGGGATCACCTTAAGGGGATGCAAATTTTATTTAAACTATCAACCAATAAACCACAAGGGAAACTGACTGTAAATTTTGAATAATTTGGGTTTGGAAAAAAAAAAAAAAAAAATCAAATTTTTTCAGACATTTTCTGAAATTTTGCCAATTTTTTTCCCCTTTTCAGGAGGATATTTTCAAGATGGAGGCCGGTGATCTCGGAGGAATGAAGAAACTCAAGATCAGACATGACAACTCAGGGCCGGGGGCCAACTGGTTCCTGGACAGGGTGGAGATTGAGGACAAGATGCATAATCGCAGGTTAGTAGCCACAGATTTGAGGTGTTGGAATCTCACAGGGATGAGGAAGAAACTGTTTTCTAGGGATGAGGTTGTGTATGTTGGCATATCTGTGCGCTGAAATAACTGGGAACGTGTGTGAACTGTGCAGATGCATTCACTACATGATATCATATTGTAGGCTGGCTTAGTTTATCTATCACTCAAAACCACAATGGATGACATTGATTGGTCAGACAGTAGGAGGGTTGACTGTGCACTGTGCAGATGCGTTCACTACATGATATCATATTGTAGGCTGGCATAATTTATCTTTCACTTAAAACCACAATGGATGACATTGATTGGTGAGACAGTGGGAGGGTTGACTGTGCACTGTGCAGATGCATTCAATCATATTGCAGGCATAATTTATCTATTGTTCAAAACCACATGATATTGAATGGTCAGGCAGTAGGAGGGTTGACTGTGTACTGTGCAGATGCATTCACTTCATGATATCATATTGTAGGCTGGCATAGTTTATCAATTATTCAAAACCTTAGCGGAAAGTAAATATTACATGGTGAGACAGGAGGAGGGTTGACTAATAGTTGTTGGTGTTTTAATATTTTTGTTCTTGTAACTTCTTGTAACTAGCTAGGTTGTATCTACCTTAAAAATCCCTGGATGCATGCACGAACCAGTAGTGTGAGGTCTAGCCATGTTGCACAGAGCAAACTGAGCTTCAGTATAAAAACATTGTATTTCGATTTTGCAACAACGTTGTATCCCGAACGAAAATGCTTCGTGCAGAACATCGTATCTCATCGGATACTTGCTTTGTGTGTACATCCGGGCTATTTTAAACAAGATACAATGTCTTGCAAATTTCAAACTCGCACACAATGCAAGTGCTATTTAAGGAGATACAACGTTTTTGCACTGACAGAACGAAGTTGTGCTTTTTTCCAAGTGTGCAAGGTATGACCTTCTCTCAAAACTGACTTACTGACGCTACAATTACCTTGAATATTTCAGGTATTATTTCCCTTGTCAACGCTGGCTAGCGACCGGCAAAGATGACGGACAGATCTCTCGTGACCTGATCCCCGTAGAGAAAGAGGTCATCGAGAGGTCATTGTCAAGGCGGAAGTCTTCGACGTCATTACGAGAGGAGATCGCCCTCGAAGCGAAAGGTGAGATTTTCTCTCTGCAAAGAGATATGTATGATCTTGTTGGTCTGCTGATTCTTCCTTTGAGATTAAAGTTGCCCATGTTGTATTCTCGTCTACCCTGACTGATAATATTGAGTCTGATTCTTCACAGCTTCCATGGAAACGTATCATGTGTTTGTAACGACATCTGATGTTCGTGGAGCAGGAACTGACGCTAACGTCTACATCGTTTTATTCGGCGAAAATGATGACACAGGTAATACTTGTCTTCGGTATCCTCTGAAATTTATCGAAATTGAGCTGGTTCCAGTTTTGGTTCTGGTTCTGCTTCCAGTTCCAGTTCAGGTTCTGGTTCTGGTTCCAGTTCAGGCTCTGGTTCCAGTTCAGGCTCTGGTTCCGGTTCCAGTTCAGGTTCTGGTTCTGGTTCCAGTTCAGGCTCTGGTTCCAGTTCAGGCTTTGGTTCTGGTTCCAGTTCAGGTTCTGGTTCCGGTTTCAGTTCAGGCTCTGGTTCTGGTTCCAGTTCAGGCTCTGGTTCCGGTTCCAGTTCAGGTTTCGTTACGGTTCCAGTTCAGGTTCAGGTTCCAGTTCAGAATTTAGTTCCAGTTTCAGTTCAGGTTCTGGTTCCGGTTCCAGTTCCGACTTTAGTTCCAGTTCAGGTTCTGGTACCGTGCAAACTCCTGGCCCAATAAGCCATTTGTGAGTTAGATTTGAATGAAGTCTGGTACAGTGACTTGCTTAGTCACAAGTTACCGCTTAAGTTTGAATTCCTCAGACTATCGAGACAGTTGCTATGTCAAATGGTTCGGGGCAAGCTTTTGGATAGCAACCTCAAGATGAGCAAACCCTGTTACCTTTGTGCCATACACACGCGTTCAAAATTGTGTATGGGTAGTAAGTCTTAAGTAGTAAGTCTATTATTTTATTTATCCTTACACTGATGTGTGTTAAGCACTGTAAACTCAGTAATTTCCTGAGTTCTGTAAAAAAAAATCCACTGGCATATCACTCGGGTGGGATTCGTACCCATGACCTTTGCCATTCTAGGGGCAGTTCAAAAGTAAAAGTTGTTTTTATTTTTCACTGTATCTTTTCCTTTGTACCAAGGTCAACATTTTCTGAAGGCATCGAAGACAAACAGAGACAAGTTTGAGAGAGGAAAGACAGACGAATTCATCATCGAAGCAGTAGACATTGGAGAAATACAAAAAATCAAGTAATTATTTTTCTTATATCGGTCATAAACCACAACGAAAACTGACTTTAAATTGTTTAAAATAATTTCAAGTTGAACAAAGAAAAATATACTAGAGCGGGACTTGAACCTGCCACCTCCGGATTGATGTGCTGGCGCTCTGCCAACTGAGCTATCTAGCTTTGTGTTGGCACTTCTGAATTTTGTCTGTAGGTATGTATTGGTCTGCTGGAATCCTACACTTACCTTTCATATGCCCAGTACAGTGATAATCAATTGTGGCAGTCCATTGGTCGCTCGTAATCCTTGTTTGTACAACGAAAGGATGAAGGTCTGGAATTAGGGATTACTCAATAACCCCCAGAAAAAGGGAGATTTGGAGCATGAATGCCAGTACCCTTTGTCCCTCTTTGTACGGGGGAAATGAACCATTGCACGGTGAGTACATTTCTGTGTACACTAACACAATGGAACGTCTGGGTGTGTTAACATTCTGGTATTCCAGATGTATACAAAAGCGGGTTAACCTGACTTCCATTTGAGTAGCTTAAAAAGTTGTTCGTGCTTACTTGTCTACCGGTCATAATTGTTCTAAATACAACTACAATTTTTTTTTTTATGAAAGAATCGGTCATGATAATAAGGGAGGCTTCGCCGGCTGGAAGTTGGACAAGGTTGAGATCGACGCTCCCTCCCTCGGCAAGAAGTGGTTCTTCCCCTGCGGTCGCTGGCTCGACAAAGGTGAAGACGACGGACAGATTGAGCGGATCTTACACCCTGTGGAGACCCGAACGGAGGAGTATCAGAAACGTGAGTACAGCATTTTTATTCTTTCTCAGGTGGGCCATTCTAGTTTTTTGTTTTGGGGTTTGTTTTTTTTTCAATTGTAGAACCCACTTTTGCTGTGTTTGGAAGGTATCCCAACCAAGCTCAAACATAATGCAGCACAGCCGATTCATCAATTTCCATATTGGTCTCTACCCCAACAGGTCCCAGAGCTGCCAACAATTGCATCTTGCAATCAGTGAGATTTTTGTACAGAGAAGGACAGAGAGTACTGGTATTCCTGCTCCAAATCTCCCTTTTCTTGGGGCTGTTGTGGGATTCTTAGTCCTTTGTCTTTTTGTTGTACAAACTAAGATAACGAGCGATCAATGGACTACCACCATTGTTTATCCCTGTTCACCAGTGATATCAGGGAAATATTTATTATTACTTTCAACAATATATTAGGGGGAAAGTTTCCATAATCAGAGAGATTTTCAAATTTGCTCATCAGAACATGGAAAGATTTGTTTATTTTTAAGGGAACTTTCTGCAGAATCAAGGCACGTTGGCAGCTCTGGAGGTACCCATGTACTCCAGGGTAAAGAGAAGCAATTAATGTGAACTGTGGAATTTTTGTTGGGAGTTTTTGCTTGGATGACTTCGCTTTATGAAACGGATCAATCCAGATTTCACTTTGTGATTATTATACGTATTTGTATATTATTATTAAAATTGTTCAAAATGTATCACAGATGTGCCTTACGAGTTTACGGTGTACACCAGTGACGTCTCTGGCGCGGGAACGGACGCCGACGTCTTCGTCACGCTGTACGGCCAGGACATCGTGACGAGCCAGAAGAGTCTCTGTGACAACAAGAAACAACGCAAAGAATCCTATGAGAGGAATCAAGTCGATAAATTCGTCGTTGAGGTATGGTTTTTGAAACAATTAAAGATCTGTGAAAATGTGTGCTCATTTGAATATTCATGTCTTTAAGGGTGCGCACAGCATTGGTAAGATTGAAAATATAAATGTTCACTGATTTGCACAAAAACTTACATGGCATAAAGATAGTTATGGTCCATTTAAGTAAGGGCAGTCGTGTTGGCACAGTGGTATCTTTCCTTCGCCTTACACCTCTAGGACCCCGGTTCGAATCCTGCCGGGGCACTATGTGGATTGGTTTATCAGTGCCTACCTGATTGCTTGGGTCTTCCCTGGAATAATTCTCTGGGGTTTTCCTCTCTCGTTTAATTTTGAAGGGGCACAAAGGCCAACTCCAGGGCAACAGAGGCTGTGGCCTCGATGTTTAATGCCAGGCCTGTAGTTGCAAGATTTTTTTCTTTCTTTCTGTTTTTTATATCTAACACACACACACACACCCCCTCCTCCAATAAAAAAAATTAATGAATAAATACAAATTGAATAATAAACCTTTTTTTCTTTCTGTGTTTGCAGCTTGAAGATGTTGGGGAAACAATAGAGAAACTCAGGATTGGACATGACAACTCTGGTTTCGGTGCGGCTTGGCATCTCAACAAGGTCGAAGTACGACGCCTGCTGGAGAACACAAAGGTATAGCTAGACATTTTAACGAAGTGCTCCCGATTTGGACGAACCAAGAGCACAAATTGTGATACTTACCGAAATAGATCTATTGTTCAAATTTTGAGACAACCTCTGCAGGTCTTGTGGCTCAAAACTTTCACTAGACTCATATTTCAAACATAGGTCTACAGAACATGATATAAAAACTGTGTGCTTTGAGACACCTGTTGGAAAACACAAAGGTATAGCTAGAAATGTTAACGCTGTTCTCCTGATTTGGACGAACCAAGAGCACAAATTGTGATACTCACCAGGACAGAACTAGGGTTCAAATTTTGAGACAATCTCCGTAGGTCTTGCTGCTCAAAACTTTCAATAGACTCATATTTCAAACATAGATCTGCAATACATGTTGCCTGTGATTTAAAAATTGTGTGCTTTGAGACGCCTGCTTGGAGTAGATAAAGCTTTACATAAGAACTGTGTATTATTATTGTTGTGAGGATTAAGCACTGTTTTTTTTTTTTTCTTCTTCTTTTTCTACTGAAGGGCTCCAGGACGTACGTTTTTCCCTGCAATCGCTGGTTCTCACGGAAAGAGGATGACGGGGAGATTGTACGAGAGCTCGTCCCGGCGCAGATTACAGAAGAGAAAGTCCGGAAAGACGGCAGCATGAAGAAGAAAGAGGTGAAGCAAGACACGCTAGCTGGTGAGTTTGAAAAAACTATGAAAATTTGACATCTCCAGCTGCGTTTGTGGCTTTAGTAGTAATCAGCTCCAGATGTAACGGTAATCAACTCCAGATGTAACGGCATAGCACCCTGTTAAAGAATCTGTCCACACTGTGAGCAAGATGTTGAAAATGGAATACACTTTTCAATAGACAATTCCCACGAAATATGTAAATTCAACATCAGTCGTGTGCACTAAAGCTATTGGTTGGCAAAATGAGGGAGCGTCGCGCCTTTTTTGTATGGGGCTGATTGTGACATGACGCATATGCGCTTGTGCGTCTGCTTAGTGCACATCTCTATGGCGTTTGCCAACCAATGGTGTCTGTACGCATGCGTGAATGTTATTAGCATATTTCATGGGAAGGGCTAATTGAGAGCCCATTGTATGCCTGTTGTGTGCGTATCAAGCTCCCCACGGTGCGCGTCTAAAATGTCCACCTTTTGACCCCCAAAATGTGGAGCTGGATCGGCCCATTTAAGGGCGCTGTGCGCCAGGCAAGAGGTAAATTGGGCATGGTATAGCATCCCCCCCATCTACACTCTAAAGAATCCTTAAATTTGATTCAAAATATCCTTCCTGTCTGCAGTCAAGAAATATGCGATCAATGTTTACACCGGCGACGTCTTCAGGGCGGGGACGGATGCTAATGTTTTCTGCACCCTCTTTGGGGAGACGAGCGACAGTGGGGAGAGACAACTCCGCAACTCCGAGACCTACACGGACAAGTTTGAACGAGGCCATGTGAGTAGAGAGTCAAATTCTGCTGGAGCGAGGAGAGAATTTTTACTTGTAGGTCTCTTCAAATGATTGTCCAGGGAAAGTCAGATATCTTTAAGATCTTGTGTTCTTAACCAAGATATTTAGCAGTAAGAATTTAACTCCTATGGATTTGAGATAAGATGAGTTTCCCATTTTGCTCTTAGAAAAAGGGTGCTGTTGGTGGAACTCACTTTGTGCTACCGGGACTGCATACTCCCAAAGAGTTGAGATGGATTTGAGATTGCGTTTTGCCTGATGAACTGTGGGGTATTAGTAGTAGTGGATTGCACCTTTAATCATTTAATTGATAAGCCACATGTGCACCAATTAGGCTGTCTGGGGCTGCATATTTCTAAGGAGTTGAGATAAGATCAGGATTCCCTTTTGGCCTGTAGAATGAGGGTGCTACTTTTGTGAAAGACACTTTATTTTTATTGATTTGCTACATACGTGTGCCAGTTTGGAAGTTGGGTCTGCATACTCCTAGGGAGGCGAGATGGTTTTAGGAAGGCTTTGGCTGGATGAACAGGGGACAGGTGTCAGGTGCCTTAAAACTTTACCATATATCTGCAACCCTTTTATCAACTCCTACCATCAGCTTTTTTGAGTCCTTTTAAACCTTTTATTTTTTATAGTGCAGGGATGTGATTTTTCCGTTTTTAACCGGAATTCCGTTTTTTTTTTTTTCC
>CM021537.1:3766790-3778598 GCA_010994315.2 Pisaster ochraceus | reverse complement strand
CAGAGTAGGGCTTTTAAAACCAAAGATAAATGTTAATATTGGGCTTCATGCTCCTAAGTTTTCGAGCTCGCATACTTTCGTGCTTTGCGCTCAGAGTTCAGGTTTTTTACTCAGTAGCCTATCACATTACTGATAGTGTAGCCACATATTTTGGTTGGCTTCATGGCTTTTTGGGGGAAGAAAAAAAAGCAAGTCTTGATAATCATTACGAGTATGATCTTATTTGCTCTTTGTCGCAAACCTTAGTGTGACAAGTTCACCATCGAGGCGGCCGACCTCGGCAAGCCGTTCAAGCTGAAGGTCCACCACGATAACACCGGCTTCTCGGCCGCCTGGTTCCTGGACAGGGTGGAGGTGATTGAGGAGGATGGTGAGAAGTACGTCTTCCACTGCGAGAGGTGGCTGGGAAAGAACAAGGACGACGGCAAACTGGAGAGGACCCTGTACGCTAAGGTGGGTGTTTAAGAGTAAGGGGTAGGGGCAGGGTTAAGAGTGTCGCTGGGACTATGTCTGGAAAGGACAGTTTTTTAAAGATGCTTTTGATGAGGCAATATGTGATGATTAGGGAATGTTTAGCGCTTCTGACAAATTTTGGCAACCCACCTTAATATTTTTCGCAATTCATGGTTTGCAATATGTTGATTTAGAACACTGAAGGCTGTAAACGCCTAACGCCTGGAAACAAGTCAGTGTCCTTGTAAAATGAGATGGGAATTCCATTTTTCTCGCAAATGAGCGCATGCTCAGAACTGCGTAATCTATTGAAACTTACCTGTTATGTCTACTGCCACCTTGAGTCCAAACAAGACCAGTGGATGGACTGAAAAGATACTATGACTCAGATTTGGTGGCGGGTGTTTGGGAAGCCACGGAAATGCATAAAATAAGATGCACTATTATACAAGAAATTTAAGCAAATCATTTCAATGAGATTGCTGACAGTGAGGCTAAGACTCTAGTATTTGAGCCATAACTGCCTAACTACATATATCGTGTGGAACTCACAAGTGCTCTAAATGCCCCTACCAGAAATCCTGCACATGAACAATAAGTTGGTGTCATTCTTTATACTCTCGTTGCCAGTGAACTGAGACAGGAAATTCATGGTTTGCGATGTTACGATGTTTTAACAATATCGAGTTATGACATTTTTGCACAGTGCCTCTCTAGATCAGATGTTGTAACAAAGTCGAGTAATACGATGGTTTTGAACATACTGTACATGTAGCTTCCCATGTGGGGGTTACGATGTTTTTAATAGTATTGAATTGCGATGTTTTGCACAGAGCTTCTGTAGATACAATGTTGTATCAAAATTTGAGTTACGATACTTTAAGAGCAGTCCCTTGTGCGGGTTCCGATCTTTTAACAGTATCACGCTGTGACGTTTTTGCACAGAGCCACTCTACTGTAGCTACGGTGTTGTAACAAAATCGAGTTACGATGCTTTTTGCACTGACTTGTTGCTTTCAACAATTGTTTGTAGTCACTGCAATCTGATGACTTCTTTTCTGTCTTGCTTTTATGCCTCTGTTTTCTTTCTTCTTATGCTGCCTCGATCATTTCCGCCATTAATGGTACCTTTTTTCTCAATATATTGATTTATCCTTCATTTACATCCGTTTAATAAAGTCAAACCTCGTTATAAAGAGCACTGTTTATAAAGAGGTTTGCTCAAGGTTTTGCTTTGGACTCTCTTAAAAAAAAAACCAATGATGCACCATCCCTCAACAAGAGGATTGGAATGAATGTACTCTTACAAAAAATATACATGTATATATTAATGTATCATCCCTTTATGCTATATTTCTTCAAAACTAGAGGATTGGAATGAATGTACTCTTCGAAAAACCACATGTACTATCCCTTTATGATATGTTTCTTGAAAACTAGAAGATTGGAATGAATGTATTCTTTCAAAACCACTGTGTACCATCCCTTTATGAAATATTTCTTGAAAACTAGAGGATTGGAATGAATGTACTCTTTCAAAACCGCTGATGTACCTTCCCTTTATGAAATGTTTCTTGAAAACTAGAGGATTGGAATTAATGTATTCTTGCAAAAACCAATAATGTACCATCCCTTTATGATATGTTTCTTGAAAACTAGAGGATTGGAATTAATGTACTCTTCCAAAAACCAATGATGTACCATCCCTTTATGATATGTTTCTTGAAACCTAGAGTTTTGGAATGAATGTACACTGTACTTTTACTCTTCCTAATAACATTTTGTATCTTACCTTTAATTTCTCCATTGTTTGCATTATCACTGTATTGAAAACCATCCAATTGACTTATCCTTACCACAACACCATCCCCCATCAACATTTCTGTCATCCCTGTCAATTAGGGTCATCATCAGCGCAATATCATGGTTACCTACATTACACCCATAGTTACTCACATTACACCCATGGTTATTCACTTAACATGGTTACTCACATTACACCCATGGTTACTCACTATACATGGTTACTTACATTACACCCATGGTTACCCACTAAACATGGTTACTCACATTACACCCAGGTTACTCACAACACACGATTACCCACATACCCATGGTTACTCACATTACACCCATGGTTAACTCAAGATAAATCCATGGTTACTCACATTACACCTATGGTTACTTAAAATAAATTCATGGTGACTCACTTAACACCCACGATTATTCATGATACATCCATGGTGACTCACATTACACCCATGGTTACTGATAATAAATCCATGGATACTCACATTTCATCAATGGTTCTTACATTACTAACGCATATAACCACATTACATCCATAGTTACTCATGACACATCCATGGTTATTCACATTACACCCATGCTTACCCACAAAACAGCCATTGTTATTCACGTTACACTCATGTGTACTCATGATACATCCATGGTTACTCACATTACATCCACAGTTACTCATGATACATACATGGTTGTTTACATTACACCCATGGTAATGCTCATGTTACATAGTGTATTCCTGTCACATAATGTGTGAGTAACATAAGTAAACAGATGTATCGTGTAAACTTGGGTGTTCTTTGGGTAATCTACATGTAGGATGTAATGTGAGTAACCATGGATGTCACATGTGAGTAACCATGGATGTGACATTAGTAACCATTGATGTAATGTGAGTAACTGCAAATGTAACATAAGTAACCATGGATGTAAGATGTAGCCATGGATGTTCAGCATGTTCAGTGAGTAACCTAGAATGCAGTGCCAGTAGCATGCATGTATTATCTTGGGTCACTATGGATGTATCATGTAGCAGTGATTGATCTTTGAGTAACCTAGAATGTAATGCGAGTAAACCTGGATGTGTTATGGATGCATTGTGTAACTATGGATGTTCTGCAAGTAACTTAGAATGCAGTGCAAGTGACAATGGATGTAACATGAGTAACCATCAAACTGCCCTTCATCGTCATCATCATCATCATCTTCCCATCTTCCCATCTTCCCATGTTCTGAAGTCAAATTGAGTAGACTACCAAAACACCAAGACTCCACCTCTTCACCGCTTCTTTTAGTCTTTCAAGACAATGTTCATGCATGCTTGTCAACCGCAAACTAGTTTCTTTCCTAAACCTATGCACCACACAAATCTACCACCCTCATCTATCCCCTGTTTTCCCTCTTAATTAATCGTAAACTCTACCTTTCTCCTACCAATTTTTTATTTGATATTCCCAACCAAATTTAAATTGTACCTTCTCTTTTGGTAGGGTTATGAAGGAGACATGTCCAGCACCAGCACCCTACACCGGAGCAAATCGTCCGGCTCTCTCAAGTCCGTCAGATCGGACAGTCCTGGACCACTAACCAGGAGAAAATCCCTACTAGAAATGCCAGAATTTGACGGCCCAAGTAAGTACATGTACTTTGTGACACATCCATATAATCAGCTTCCCAGTGTTTTGGTCAAGTACTTTTTTAATCCTTTTGGGAAAAAAAACCAAAGTTTACTCAGGAAGGGTTTGAAACTTAAGTACTCAACAGTATTTGATACTCGGCTCCTTTTGGGGTTTTGAAACTTGTACTCAAGTACTACTGGGCCATCTTAGTGCTCGGCAATACTTAATACCCCACTACTTGGATGGGTTTTGAAACTTGTACTCAAGTACTACTGAGCCATCTTAGTACTCATGTGGCCGAGTGGTTTAGAGCATCGAATTCAAGTTTCGATGATTAAGTCATCGGCGTGTGGGTTCAAATCCCGGTCATAACACTTGTGTCCTTGAGCAAGATACTTTACTATAATTGCTTCTCTTCACCCAGGGGTATAAATGGGTACCTGTGAGGGTAGAGGTTGATATTGTGTTTGAAAAAGCCTTTGGAGCACCACGGCAGCCCGGGCTATATACTCCCCAGGGAGCTGAGAAAGATTACAGGAATGTTATTGGCCAAATGACCAGGGCACTAATGTAAAGCGCATTGAGACGTTATTGTGAAATGCGCTATATAAGAACTAGTTATTGTTACTATTATTGTTATTATTATTACTCGGCATCACTGGTTTCACTGACACCTGGCTACTTTGGTGGGTTTTGAAACTCATACTTAAACTGGGTCATCTTAGTACTCAGCAGTACTTGATATCTGGCTACTCCGGTAAAAAGTACTGCCGAGTACTAAGGTATTCGAGTAGTACTTGAGAATGAGTTTCAAAACATTAGATTACAAAATATTGATTTTTCAATCGATGACCTATCATTTCTGACAATATAATATAAAATTAAACACACAAACTCATATCCATTGTGTTGTTTAGGGATAAGAAATTTAATAACTCTCACTGATGGTTGTTTTATGTTCAACTCTCGGCAGCAATCCCCTACACGATCAGAGTGACCACCGGCAAGGAGCCCGACATGGGCACCGACGCCAACATCTTCATCATCATCAGCGGACCCAAGAAGAAGCACACAACCGGAAAGCTACCGCTGAAGATGGTGAACAAGACACGGCTGGAGCCCAGCTCCATCGAGACGTTCTCTCTGGAAGCACCGGATGTGACGGAGATCAAGAAGATTGAGGTACGTGTTGGTTTGGGGCTGGGGTTGTCGCTCGACTAATTTTATCGGTGGGCTGTAAATTTGAAGTCCATCGAGTGTGAGCAAAGCGAGTGGTGTCCAAGGGGGTTCCGTCAAGGGCCTCTGAGGTACACCAAAACTGTTGAGGGGCTCTAGGGAAGCTCCTGGATTGTTAGGGTTTTGTGGGGTAAAAGTTAGTAATCTGAAGCACTGTTTTAGGTTTGAAAAGGATTTACATTCTGGGAGAAATCTGTGTATGGCAGCTTAGTATATTTTGCTCAGGGTGCAGGATGGAAATTGTTTTACTCCAAGTTGCCTGTAAAAGGGCATCTGAGGTGCTGATGGGGGTTCTAGGGAAGCTCCTGGATTGTTAGGATTTTGTGGGGTAAAAGTTAGTATTCTGAAGCACTGTTTTAGGTTTGAAAAGGATTTTCATTCTGGGGGAAATCTGTGTAGGGCAGCCTAGTATAGTTTGCTCAGAGTGCTGGATGGTTATTGTTTTACTTCAAGTTGTCTGTAAAAAGTACCTTGTGTAACAAAGCGTTCCAACCTCACTTTTTACATTTTACATTTTACATTTTGATTGGGAGACAAACCAAAGATGGCTGTGCCTCGACAAAGGTAAAAACATAAACAGTTGAATCCTGCTCCAGGTTGGCCACGACGGCGTCACACCTCAAGAAGGTTGGTTCTTGGAAGACGTCGAGGTGGACATGCCGACCCTCGGTAAACACTACTCCTTCCCCTGCAAGAGATGGCTGTCCAAGGACAAAGACGACGGTCACATCTCAAGAGTTCTGGTAATCGATGATGCTCAGAGCGCAACTTATAAACCAAGTAAGTACACAAAGGTTTGCTCTTAAACGTTGACGTCTAACTTTCGCCCAATGACGGCGGAATTCAGCACCTACTGCCTATAGAGTAGTGTTCTTTACAGGGCAGCGGAAGTAAAGAATTCTCTGGTCTGTAGTGCCTCTTGTTTTTTCACTAGTCTGCCACCATGTCACGATTCTTTCATATGAAAGAGGGATACTTTTAAACAATGAACTAGCCAGCCAGACCATGTGGGAAAAGAATTTTGACTGGTCCACAGCGGACCATTGTTAAGGGAGAACGCTGACATGTGGAAGGGAGACCAGTGATCTGTTGGGTTTGTTTTACCCCTGGGCCCACTTCCATGAAGCTGTTTTAAATTTCTTTGCGTCAGTACAAAAGCCTTGTATCTCGATTTTGCAAAAAGGTATCTCGCACGAAAATGCTCTGTACAAAATGTCATATCTCGGCGCGAACTTGTTTTGTGTGTACGTCTGGGTTAGTTTATGCAAGATGCAACGTATTGACAATTTCAAACTTGCGCGTAGCATAAGTATTATTTTAGGAGACATATTTTACGTTATTGCACTGACACAACCGGAAACAGTATTTTTGTACTGACATAACATTACATGGTCAATTCAGTGAGAAACGTTATTTCCTAAAACAGTACTTTTACACGATACTTACGCGCGAGTTTAATTACAAAACGTTGTATCTCAGTTAAAATAGCCCGGATGTACAAACAAAATAAGTACGCGCCAAGATACATCGTTTTTGCACAGACCATTTTCCTGCAAGATATAACGTTTTAGCAAAATCAAGGTATGAAATTTTTGTGCTGATGCGACGATATATTGTAAGTCTTGTGTGCATAGCTGGTGTTACCACTTTTGTGCATAAATCCCTGAGCTTCAATGTTGTATGCTACTGTAACAAATAACGTCGCTTCTCACATACAAATGACCTGTGAACCCTCCACCTCATCTTGTCCCTGTGTTTGGGTTTTTGTAACACCCCCTGAAAGAAATAGACTCATCTATTATAAGCCCCACCCCTTACTTTATCGGCCAATCATAACTGCAACTGCACGCCCTAATGGCTGAAATTCCTCAACATGAATGTGAACAAGCTGCTGCCATTTGAATAGCCCAAATGCGCATTTTACTTTTGGGCGCGTCAAACTGCTTTGCATAGCAGAGATGCACGTGTGTTTTCAGGCCTGGCCCCGATTTCACAAAGCACTAAGATTCATCTTAAGATGAGTTTCGATATCGTCGTAGTGATTTGTGTTGTGACATCACACTTTGCTTAGCAGTTAAGATTAAACTTAGCTCTTTGTGAAATTGGTCCCTGGTTTTTGTTGTTTTTCGGCCTAGGCTTCCACTTTTCCTTTAGGCTCCGTTTGATGCTATAAACAACACGGCTCCAAAATTGATGACAGAGCCCAAGCTGGGGTTTGGAAAATGCCCTGTATAGGCTGTATAGACCTTGTACAGGCATGGCAGTTGTTTTCTTAAAAAGGGACACCTCTATGAGAAAACTTTAAACTAGTACTGGAACTTTCCAAGGGGCACCATGGCAATGACCAGAGGGCATGGAGGCAATTGCCTCTGTTGCCTCCATGGAGTATCAGGCCTGAAACTGGAACATTTCAAGAGGCACCAAGGCAATGACCAGGGGCATGGAGGCAATTGCCTCTGTTGCCTCTGTGAAGTATCAGGCCTGAAACTGGAACATTTGAAGGGGCACCAAGGCAATGACCAGGGGCATGGAGGCAATTGCCTCTGTTGCCTCCATGAAGGATCAGGCCTGCGTTTGCGCTGTCGTCCCTGCAAGGCAGCTGCTAGCGTAGGGGGCGTAGTGGATCCGTCTATTACTCCATCTTGCTCTTCTATCCTCTCTGTATTTTCCCCCACCTTTTCATCTCTTTCTCTTGCTGGTGTTTTTTTACATCAGAGCGCTTCTTTTTCACGGCGGACAGCCCGACTATAGCTGCCCTAATAAGCAGCCTCCATTCCAGGAATCGAAGTGAGTGATCTTGCCTGCTTTCGCACCGACCACGGAATGTCAGGGGATGTGTGTTATTGTACCCAACCTTTTTGCCTTCATCCCTTTCCCATCCTCACCTGTTCCTTCCGACGTCCAGAAGCAACTCTTTGTCTTTCGACTTCCTCTTTTTACCTCAGTTTGTGTCTGTACTTTTTTGTTTTCTTCTTTTCCCCAAAATAAACTCGGCCTTCCTCACCCCCTTCACTCCCATTTATTATTAAGTTTGTCTTCGACATTCCCACCAACCTTCTGGGTCTCAAAGACCCCTACCTCTAACGTCTGTCTGCTTTGCTCTTGTTCCCACCTTATTCTGATCTTTTCTATTTCTTTCAACATCCCTTCTTTGTTTCTCCTCATCACCCTGGATCCCCTCTCTCCCTCTTCCCCTCCTCCTCTTTCCTTTGGACCAACCCCCTCCTCTCCCCCGGCACCAATCGACAAACTCCATCCAAGATTGCCAGCATGATAGCAGTAGACATTTATGGATTCACTGTACATTCTAAGCCACGCTTACATCTTCATGTGTACAGATTTTCTTGTATTGCCACAGTGGCGGTCACGTTCAAATAATGGGACATTTTGTCATGTGCACATTTTAGACGTCATGTTTGTTTGGTTCCCTGTGCGCCACAACCATTGTGTAGATAATCAAGTGAACCAGACTGTTCCATTTGCAACCTCTCTTTTATTATCACACTTAAGCATGGGTAGGAAATGGCATGATAAAGTTGATTTAAACAGTGTATAGCAGAATGTTGTTCAAGATAATATTTCTGACACCTCCCAACATCCGCAACACCCCTCCCAAAAATTCCAACACCCCTCCTAAAAATCCCCAACACCCCTCCCAAAATACCAGCACTCTTTGCCAAAACCCCACCACTATTCCCTAAACCCCCAAACCCCCGAACTCCTTCCCAAAACACTATTAACACCCCTCCCGAAAACACTAACAACCTTCCCAAACTCCAAAAGCCTTCCCCAAAATCTCAACACCCTTCTCCAAACCCCAACACCTTTCCCCAAACCCTACCACCCTCCTCAAAACCCCAACACCCCTCCCCAGAATCCCCTGATTCTCCTTCCACAAAATCCCACTCAAAAACCACTTCCGAAATACTCCTCCCCCAAAACCCTCCACAACACCCCTCCCGAAAACACTTTTACCCAACCAACGCCTCTCAAAAACACCCTTCCCCCATAACCCAGTCACCCAATCACAAACTCAAAGATTCCCCCAACCCAATCCGCCCCCATTACCCATCTATCCATTCCTCTCCAACAACCCTCAGCAAAATTCCACAGCACACACCTTCCAAAAACAAGTAGGTAGAATCTCTTAACGAATGCCATGACATGCCGTAGTGGCCGATAACCTTGTGTTTTCACCGAGCAATACTTTTGAATGCTTTTGTTCTGATTTATAAACTCCTCTTGTTAGAAAAGTTTTACTCATGTGTTCCCATAGTATTGTAAAAACAAGCACATTTTACATGATGTTTTGGTTTGTTTTTTGTTTTTGGGGTTTTTTTTTTGGGGGGGGGGGGGTTTGGGGATGGTTCTGCTATTGGCTCACTGCTATAAGGTCTTTAATTGGAGGTTCATATTCATAATTATTAAAAGGATGTTAAATGAAAAGCGTGTATAAATTTGAAAAAATGAATCCAGATCCACAAATCGTCGGCTCAGAGCAGAAAATAAGGGCGGAGGGATGCACATTTGGGTGGGAAGGGCCCAATGACCGATGACGCGTGGGAGCTTTGCTGCTGTCTGGATCTGTGTGCGCTGGAGTGTGTCACTGTCCTGGTGAGCTGCTGATGGGAAGATGGGGCATGAGTAGTGGGGCATCCCTCCAGCCCAACTTAAACCTCAGCATCATCAGCAGTCCAGAATTCTCCTGAAGAGTGCAGAGTACCGTTCGAAATGTCGAGACCACACCGGCTCTTTTCAGAGCCGACACTCCTCCCAACAGAGTACACATTGTTGTCCCCACAAGTTCACTTGTTTTATGCAATGTAGTTACTTACTTCTGATAGCCCTGATTGAGACGTTACATGTACTTGATCCTATAGATCATGATCCTATAGATTATGATCAAACCCAATATTATTCTTTGAGGGTCTGCGATGCTGTGAAGGCTATTTGTTTTTCCGTGAAACCCGGAGGCACTTCAGTCCCACCAACCTGACCACCAGAGGACAAAGAACTAATTTACAAAACTAACATCCACAAGTCAATGACCCTCTGTAGGGGCATAGATTGTTTTTTTGTCAATGTATGATTTACAGGCAAAATGATAAAGAACGATACAATAAAAGTCACAAGTGAAAGTTTCAGCTGAATACAGAGTCTACTTGCTGTGAGACAACAGCAAAAAAACCTGTCACGTTATTTTCACAAGGACGTCGAATCCATCCGTGTATAGCGAGGCTACAGCGGGTACCAACTGTATCTCTGGCCGCAGCATTGGAGAATGGTCACCGACCCTCAGAAATCTGAGCAAAGATTCATGCCTGATCCATTTCTGTTATTAGCAGATGACAGTGTCTCCTACTGGCATGTCTTGGCTGAGCGGTAAAGAGCACCAGACTCTAAAAGCTCTGGTGTTCTTCTCAGAGCCAACACTCCTCCCAAAAGAGATTTGTGCACTTGTACCCGCAAGTTTACTGCTACAGTTTTTCTAATGATCCACAACATGCACAGCTTCGAACATCACTCACAAAAGCCCATGTCTTACATGCCATCGACAAATAGGTGTTATTTAAAAGCTCATATTCCCATCGGTTTCATGAGCAAATAAACCAAGTTTTGAGTGTTGTCGGGAAGTGCCAATTTCATAGAGCTGCTTAAGCAGAAATATTGCTTTAAACAAATTCTGCTCAGCAAGAAATGAGCAGGATACCAGTCACAGATGATACATGTGACATGGTCAGACTTTTGGCAGGTAACCCTGGTGCGCATAATTTATTCTGGTGACTATAGCTATTCTGGTGAGCATAGTTTGTGATTAGCTTGTTTGTGTGCTTAGAAGCAGCTCTATGAAATCGGGCCTTAGTTGCGGCTTCCGAAGTCACAGTTTTATTTATTTTGGAAACAGAAATTCCATATGAGGTGACGATCTTCACTGGTGACGTGCAGAATGGCGGAACTGATGCAGCCATCACGCTTAGCGTATTCGGAACTAACGGCTACACACCGGACATGATCCTGGATAAAAAAGAAGAACGATTTGAGAGGGGAAAAGAGGACCTCATTAAGGTAGGAAACAAAGTTTTTTGTATGCATGGCCATTTTTGTTTGGGTTTTGAGTAGAAGTCAATTGTACCAATGTATTAAGAGAGTATTTGCACTGTTTTTGCAATTATACAAAATACAAGACATTTATGTCCTTAATATTCAAAACACAAATAGTGGAAAAAGACTATTTGGGAAAATTTACATTTTTAACAAAAATTGCTAATATTCACCCATTCTCTGGTCAACTATGCATCTCAGGAAGCAGTGAAATACATTGTTACAATCCAAATGATATCAACATTTATATTTTTATAAAGCATAAGATTTGAACCTCAGATTTGACCCGCTATGAAAGCAACCCAGAGTTTTGCCCCCCAGGGTTTGGAAAACTGACAGCTGCAACATTGCAAAAGTAAGATCTATACAGAATTGCCGAGGCATGTGACGTTCCAGGACTTTTCCTGATTTCAGTATTTTTTCTCAGAACCTCCTTGAGCCTTCACATTTTTGCGGAAGAATTACAGCAGTCAACAGAGAGAGAAAGAAATAGTCCACATTGTGTCCAAACCTGTAATTTACATGTACCTATAAATCAGCGTTACGGTGACAAAAGACAATCTATGACCCTACCTGTAGGTAATAAACCACAAGC
>CM021537.1:3149418-3159490 GCA_010994315.2 Pisaster ochraceus | reverse complement strand
CTATCGATCCGTAGTTCCATCCCGGATGCCTCTTCTTCGGGTAGTCTTTCTTGGCCAAGCCGATAGCGATGTAGCAATTCTTACCGGGGTCTATGATCTCTAGCTCAAAGTAATGGTTCATTGGGCTGAGGGGCTTGCGAGCCTGGGCTAGGCCCACGTCGGCGATCGTCTTGCCCCGCCCAGCATAGGCAAGGATCTGGGGATGAAAATCATCAACGTAAATTTAGATTTATTGGTCGTTGTGAAGCTGGACGGCGTTAAGATAGAAACGTCAGCTGTCAGGAAAAAATTGAGGAAATCCGAAGTTGTTAAACAACCTCCGCCGTAATTCTGCTCAAAAACAAATATGCGGGAAAACACTTTATCCGACTTTATCTACCTGGCCATGCACTGTAACGTCATGAAGCCGCGCCCACTCGTCCTCACAGCTGTCAATCACCATCTCCTCCTCTTGGCTCAACCAATCACAGCGTGCCTTAAAGCGTACCATCTGACTAGGGGAGGCCATGGATACGGCTGGACATAAACCTTTATAAGGGATGACGACATCTCGCCTGTGAATCTAATAAACAAAAATAACCCAAAACTAGAAATTCATTTTTTTGTTTAAGTACAAAAACAATGATTGATGTCTTCAAACGATGATGTCTTCCATCGATGACAACATTTTATCTTTCAACTTGAAATCATGGCTTTTGAAGAGTTGGGTACAGTATAGTGGTTGCTATGGGTATATTACAATGGTTGCTATGGACTTAGTACATTGGTTGCTAGGGGTATACTACATTGGTAACTATGGTATACACACATGTAGTACATTGGTTGCTATGGGTATATTACATTGGTTACTATGGTATACACACATGTAGTACATTGGTTGCTATGGGTATATTACACTGGTTATTATAGGTATAGTATGTTGGTTGCTACAGGTATGGTGCATTAGTTGCTACGGGTATAGTACATTGGTTGTCATGGGTATAGTACATTGGTTGCTACGGGTATATTAAATTGGTTTCTGCGGGTATAGCACATTGGTTTCTACGGGTATAGTACATTAGTTTCTACGGGTATAGTACATTAGTTGCTCTAATGTGATTCACCCTCTAAACCAATCACAAGGCAGAATCTATGTATGGGGGTGTTATAGTGTGAGCCAGGCATAAGTGTACCTCTTTTCCGTTCAATGTGAAGACCACCGGACATTTCTCATCTGCTCCTTCCATGTAGTTCTCGCCAAACTTTATACCCACGCCGATCTTGTCCCCCGGCTTGCAGGCTTTGCATTGCAACGGCGTCTTCAGATCTTCGCCGTATCTAAAAAAAAAACCCAGAAAAGTTGGAAAGGCAAGTTATGAAATAAAACTGGCACAAAAATATGGAACAACAATCGTCTATAACCGTAACATAAAATTCAACTGGCCGCTTGTACTTACATTGTACTATCGTCAACACTAAATGCTATGGAGTTGCCTTCAATACCAAGATGTACTTCTAGTGAGTGGTCAGGGGGTGCCAACCCTATCCGTATAGCGCCCCATCTACCTGTGCTTACTATCTCGGCCTGGGGGAAAAACGAGAGAAGTAGTCAGTCATTGGTATTACAGTACCGTGCTCATTGAGTATAAAGTTGTTTTTGTTTTTTCAATTCAGCAGATTTTCTGGTTAAGCTTTTAAGTGTTTGTAGTAGTGGTGTGGGGAGACACAATCTGGAGGTTTGTAGTAGAGTCCCTTTTAACCTGTTAACTAGGGTTGGGATGTTCAATCAGGTAACTGATTTCTGGGAAAAAAAAAAAACTAATTGAAATTAATTTCAAAGGTTAAACAAAGTTGGCGGTAAAAATGTAGTAATAAAAAAAAAAAATTAAAAACAGGCCCAGAAGCTATCCAGGAAGAATGATTGTCACTCCTTTTGTTGAGGAGGTTTGTAGGTTTGTAGTAGAGTCCCGTTTAACCTGCTAACTAGGGTTGGGATGTTGAACCAGTTAACTGTTCAACTGAAGAACAAAACAAATAATTTAAATTAATTTCAAAGTTTAAACAAAGTCGACGGTAAAAAAAAGAGTAAAATAAAAACTAAAAACAATATAATCGGGGGAAAAAACACCATGAAATCCCCTCCGAGGTTGAACAAAGTTGACGGTAAGAAGACAGTAATAAAAAATTTAAAAAAAGCCAAAAACTCAAGGTAATCAGTGGAAACAAAAACGGGGAAAAAAAACGCGTGGTGTACAGGATGAACAACCAATGAACAACCTCTTGTTGACTTCTTGGCGAGGGCGCCCTTCTCAAGCCGCATCATGTGCATTTAAGGTTTAGTGTACCCACTCCCCTCGAAATATTCTTGTCCTGGCTCCATGCTGAACTCTAGCATGCACATCTCCCGTTTGACCTCTTAGCAAGGGCGCCCTTCTCAAGCGGCGTCTCGTGCATTTTTAGGGTTTATTGTCCCCACTCACCTCAAAATATTCTTGCCCCGGCTGCATGCTGGGCTCTAGTATGCACACCCCTTGTTTTCCTGTCCGGTCGGGAACGTAGAAAAGCGTGTCGTCTCTCCAGCTCACGGCCATCCGCTTGGATTTGATCTCGATGTTCTGCGGGCTGGGAGAGTCGATGGCGTAGGGCGTTTGGATCATGTTGACTGGAGGTCCCTTGACCAGCCGGGGGTACATTCGGTGAAGGGGAAACGGTACCTGTGGTCGTCTGGCGTCCATTGTGCTGAAAGTCACAAACAAATAGCAGAAATAGTCAATGTCAATGACTAACAGCTATAAACATAAAAAACAAAAAAGAAAAGAAAAAAGAAAAGAAAAGAAAAAACGTCTTTGTTTACTTCCCGTACTGTTTATAACAGAAATTGTGATTTCCGGTAAACCATTTCTCTTGTAAAGAACCCATTATGTGACGTGCTACAAAGATGGCAAACAACGTAATATGTAGTTACTGAGCAACGCCCGTGTGCTCCACGCGCACGGACGACACAACGACGATGATGATACAAATGGTATGTGGTGAATGCTAAAATACCGGACAGCTACATGTAGTTCTGTGCACAGTTGCTCGACCTTACACAACCCAGGTCAAACACGTAAAATGTTCCTCGAGAAAATCACAGAAATCCCTCTTCCGAGAGTGTCCTCTCTCTGCCCACTCACAGTCAACAAACTCATTCACCAGCTACATGACAAGGACCCAATTTCACGGCTCTGCTTATTGCCAAATTTCTGCTCTCGCAATCACCATTCTCCGCTTTACTGTGCTGGATTTCTGCGCTAGCTGTGTAAAAAGCGAAGAATGCATTGTAACGATGAGTATCCACGCCCACAAGCACAAAATTCCCAGCTAACCCGTGAAATAGGCTTGACGTAGTAAGCGCGGAATTCCCTGCTTCTGTAAGCGTTGATTCTTTGCTTACGGTAAGCAGAGCCATGAAATTGGGCCCAGTTGTTGACGCTTAAGTGATAAAAACCCCATCTTCACTCTGGGATTCTCAATACCATCAGCCTTGTGCAGTACCTCTGGCATATCCATACATAACCATACAGTAACAGTCCATCTAGATACAATTCATGCATATCAATCAACAGATTTCTAAGGGTTGGTGTCCGTTAGCAAAAACTGGGGTCAGAGAGACCTGCTGTCACCTTGCTAAAAGCATGGATGGACTTGACTTGACGTTTGTGTGAAAAATACCCCGACAGTGTTTTGCCGTTTTCTCAGCAAGTAGACACTGTATCCAGCTGAAACTTTCACATGTGACTTTTGTTGTATCTCTCTTGATATTTCTGCCTATAAATCAGCGATACGTTGACAATAAACCCATCTATAAACCTACCTTTAAAATTACCTAGAGAAAAGCGCTTTCTCTCTGACACACTGTCAACCAACAATCTCAGAACTCAACGTGCACATTCGCTCGCTACTATGTACATTGACCAAATCTCATTGCCCCATCTTCACTCCTCGATTCTCAACACCCACTGCCCTGTACCCCGCCCCCCCCCCGCTACAAACTCCATAGATCAATGTAGATATGGCACGTCCTACGTGCTGTGATGATTGAGGCGTCCCTAAGTAATCGTGTCGACACATTTGGTTCTCGTCAAACAGTTAAGGGAGGGGAATTGATTTAAGTGAGGGCAAGTTCCTGAGGACGGTGTATTGCTTCAATATCCTCGGAGGGGGAAGTGTGATACCAGAGCGGCTTGATGGAAATCGACAAGGGTACAGTGCACCATCAATCACAATCAATACTACTGGAAATCAAAGACATTCACAAGAATTAATGACTACATTGGGAGAAAAGGCAGGCCCCAAGAGCTTGGAAAAACACGGTCAGCAAAAGTCCAGGTTTTGCATTCAAGGGACCATCTAGCAGTCCGATATTAACTGGTAATCAAGCTACAAAAAACAAAAAAAAACATGTGCTGGGTACCAGGCATTATTGTCCTCTAGTCGACAAATGGTCCACGTGGGAACTTGGCCATAGTGGGCTCACTGCGTTTTATTTGAACTTAAGAATAACATTCATGCATTGGTGTCTAAGAAGGTGTGGCTGCCTCTCATGCCGTTTGCGAGGTCTGATGAGGTCTGGTATCCGGTGTCTTGTGCATGGTCACAATGCTCAATTTCAATTCATCAGACTAAATATACTACATGTACATCACATAGTTCGGGGACAATTTTGTCACGGGTGTTTGCCATCAATCAGGCCTATGTGACCAGGCCTGGAATTTCATCTTTGAGAGGGCAAGGGCAATTGTCAATTTTGCAAAAAACCACTTCCATTGGAAAATCTTACTGTCTATATAATGGGGAACTAGCAATGACTAGAACAAGCCAGTCGAAACGTTGAGCCCAATTATGAACTCGCTCCACGACAGTAAAGTTACATGTAATAACGAAAAGTCCCCTCGATCCACTAAGCAAAAGTAGTAGTCCCGGCTGATTTCTTACCTTCTGCCAAGGTAGAAATAAGCAGGACAGTTCTTTTGAGAACTACATACATGTACATTAAGTAGTCTCCCGAATTTCCGAAATCTACTCTGCGGTAGTAGAATAAAGCAAGACCTACAATGTAGTTCCCAAAGGAGAAATCTACACAGCAAAGTAGATAGGGCCTACACATGGTGTTACCGCAAACCGAACATACACATCTGGGAACTTTTGAATGAGCACCAAGGCCAAGACCAGCTGGGCAACGAAAACCATGGTCTCTGTGGCCACTGTCCAGGCCTGTGCAACTAGATGCAAACATTTGGCCCTCACCATCTGACAAGCTCTCTTAGCAACACTGGATTAAGTCGGAGACATTCCAATGAGAACATTCATAAAGTAACTGAAGAAGGCTTTGTACCAGACACCATTCAAATCCAATTTGCAAGCGGCTCATTGGTTGCACCTAAGCCTGTGCGTAAACGTTTTTTTTTGTAACCGTGTAACCGTTTCCGAAACGGTCGGTTACACGTGTAAGACTTGCGGTCTAACACATTTACAGATTTACTAATTTCAACAAAGTACCAATTTTTGAACTGGTTTTTCGGTTACCCGAACCGAAAAAACGTTTACAAACGTGTAACCGAATAATCGGTCGGTTGACCGTGTAACCGTGTAACCGTCACAGGCTTAGTTGCACCATCCTCCAATAAGCTCTTTGCAAGTTTAGTTTGAATGTTGACCAAATTCACCTGTATCATCATCACAGTAATCTCGGTAACACAACTTTTTGATCAATGTCACCACGTGTTACTTTAGATTCAGTGTCATCATATTTTAAGGCGATCATTTATAATGCTTACCAATATAATATTTCTAGGTGCAATTTGACTTTTATACCAAAACGGCTGGCATGCCAAACATTTAAGCGTAATGGAACTAAGCCTGTGCCAGTCGCCTGGTTAACCGCCCGATTGTCCTTTTCCATGCTTACATTTTTACTGTTCCGATAATTATTTAAAAAAATCATTTGAAAGTGCCGCAAAACGCAGACCACACTGCGATTTGATGAACACAACGCACAATCTGTGGGACACACAAGCAGTCACGTTGTCTCCAATTTACCATTTACAGGCTTGTAGTCTATTACATATCTCGTTAATTTGCGTAACATGGCCTACAGTAAAGGCAAGACACATTGAATCATAGAAGGCATTTTCAGAACGATGTAATAATAGCATACATGTAAGAGCATGCCCTCTGCTACCAATTTCATAGCGTTGCTTAACGGTAAGCAAAATTTCCGTGCTACATATGTAACTATCAGAAAAACACCTTTTAGAGCATAAAGCGCATTTCACAGGTTAGCAGTTAGCAAGAAAATTAGGCAGCCAGCTTGCGCCTTCACCATGGGTTTGCATTATTAGCATTTCATTTATTTTCATACAGTAAGGTTTAATAGCATGCCTTTTCATACATGCTTACGGTTAGCAGGGCTACATGTATGTCACGGAATCTTGTGCAGTAAGCACAAACTCAGCCATCAAGCAGATCTATGAAATTTGGCCCCAGTGAACTATCCCACCAGAAACCAGTTAGAAATGCCTTGATCGAAGACTAATTGTGTCAGGCGCGGGCTTGGACAAAATGTTTTTTTTTTCCCACTTGAAATTGCAAAAAGCATCATTGCTGGTGTGCAGAGCCCAATTTCATAAAGCTGTTAAGCAGAAAATTCTGCTTAGCAAATTTCCTTACTTCGCAAGAAATGAGCGGGGGTACCAGTGGCAACAATGTAAGCTTTAATGGAAAGATGGTTGGTAACCTGTTTCTGCTAAGCAGTGACTTTCCTGTGCTTAGCAAGTCTTTGTGCTTACAGGCTTTATGAAATTGGGCCCTGGCTAAAAGGCCATCTCACACGGGGCAAATTTGTTGCGCTTGGAGGCAACTGACTGCACTGCATGGACAAGGAACACTTCGACAGCTCAAGAGACACTCATCTAGCTGTAACTCACTACCCCCAGGAAAATAATGAGAAAACTGAAATGAGAATGTGAACTACTGGTAGTTGTCTACAAATTGCCTCATATGACATGAACTTCAGGCCGTACAACACACATGTGGGTACAGCACAGCCGTCGCAGGTGCGCACGCGAAAGCCACACATACATTTGTACGTGCTCATCATACTTGTAGAGCATGTACATTGTACGTGTAATGAGCTGGTTTTAAGTAACACTGTACAGAACGGTTTCCACCGGATACCTACATGTAACATATTTCTCCTCAGCTTTGGAAATTGAAAGCCTACTCTGACTTCCCCATGCTAAGCCTTGGGGTGTAGTTTGTCAACTTTCAATTTACTCGTGGAACATACAAATTAATATGCCTTGATGAAAAAAACATTGACAGATTGTATGCAGGTGTACACTGAGCCAGGGTAAGTTACGTGTTTAAAAATTACTTTTTCTTAGTGTTAGGGATAGCACTAGGGACCCTCAAGGGTAAGATTGAGAACTGAAGATTCAAGATTGAGACCTGAATGTTCAAGATTGAGACTTGAAGGTTCCAAGATTGAAAACACAGGTCCCAAGATTGAAACTTGAGGGTCCAAAATTGAGACCCCAGGTTCCAATATTGGTTCCTCCGGGTCTGAAGTTGGTCCCTCAAGGGTACAAGATTAAGACCCGAGGATTCAAGAATGAGACCTGAATGTTCCAAGATTGAGACTTGAAGGTTCAAAGATAGAGAACTCAGGTCCGAAGACTGAAACTTGAGGGTCAAAAATTGAGACCCCAGGTTCCAATATTGGTCCCTCCGGGTCTGAAGTTGGCCCCTCAAGGGTACAGGATTGAGACCTGAGGATTCAAGATGCAGACCTGATGAGGTACATGAAGAGACTTGAATGTTCCAAGATTGAGACATGAAGGTTCCAAGATTGAGACTTGAAGGTTCCAAGATTGAGAACTGAGGTTCCAAGACGGAAACCTGAGGTTCTAAAAGTGAAACCCCAGGTTCCAATTATCATGGTGAGAACTGAGTGTCTAAAACTGAGACTTTACTGTTTAATTTCAAGCCTCAAGGCAGAGACAGGCTAGGGGTCCAAGACCATGAAAACTGATAGATGTACATGTACATGTACCTAGGGCCTTTAGACTGAAACTAATGCAGGCATGGCAAGAAAGAGAACTGAAGTTTGAGGGCTCAAGAATGATGCCCCTGGCGCCAAGACTGAGGCCATTTCAAATTAGAGGGTATGGCTACGGCTGTGACTGTATTGACTATAGCTAATGCTGTTGCTAAGGACATCGTATGCTTCATCACATGTTCGATGTCGTGATCTAGCCCTAGCCCTAGCCGCCAAACTGAGCTCGAAGGGTACAAGACAGAGATTAGGTGTTCAAAAATGGAGGTGTCCAACATGAATAAATCCATGAGGGTCAAAGATTGAATCCTAAAACTGAGACTTGAGGGTACAAACAGAGACTGTACAGGCATGGCCATGATGACAGGACTCTACAATGTACATGTACATGTACCTCAGAGACCCCAGGGATCAATAGAGGGGAGACCTAAGGGTCCCAGATAGAAGCCAGAAGGCCAAAGACAGCTAGACTTGAAGTGAAAGACGAAGACCCACTAAAAGAGTTCTTGGCTAAGACATGCCATGCCTAAGAATGCGAGCCCGAAACCTAAATGATCCAAGTCTGTGACTTTAGCATCTGAGACCCGAGTTCTGAGGGTTCAATACTGATACATGTACATTGTGTACCTCAGACATGCTACATTATGTGTACGAGCCTAAGGCTTTGGCCTGGAGGTTGATGAATGAGACCAGAGGGCTCACGAATGAGACCTGAGGGTCCTCACTGAGACCTGAGTTTCCAAAACTGACAAATCTGGGACCTCAGATTCCAAAGTTTGTGACTTAATACGTTCCAAAACTGAAAACTGAGGATCCAAGACTGGTGAGGAGATGATCTGAAAACAAAACCAGAAGATCAAAGACTGAGACCTGATGGCTCGAGACGAAGACCTGACAATCTAAGAAACTGAGATCCGAGGGTCAAATACGGAAACTCTAGATTCTAAGACTGTAGCAGAAAATGAAGTTCAATGACCAACACCAGAGGGCTTAAGAATGAGACCAGACGGTTCATACAGAAAACTGAGGGTTCCAAACTGAGATCTCCAAACTGAGATCTCAGGGTCCAAAATGAGACCTGGAGGTACATGATACCAACAAACTGTGACCTGCGGGTCCACAGTGACACCTAATCACCAAAGTCTGTGACTTGAGTAACCATGATTGAGATCTGAAGGTCCAAAATGGGACCACGAGGATGGAAGACTGAGTGCAAGACCTTGTGACTTTGTGTTCACAATGTACAAAACAAATTAAGTACAAGTGCCAATTGAAAAGGCCAGGAATTACAAACTCATCTTTAAGTTCACATACATTGTAAAATGGACTGTACGTGTACAGCTTGTTACTTGTCCCGGGTGGTAAACTGCGAGGACTTTACTTTGCTTGGACGTCCCCCATTGTTTTATTGGGTTAAATTCCTCAGTGTCAACGGGCAGACACGCTAACTTTAGTGTATTAGATGTTCCACATTATGCATTACACGTGCACAGACATGTAGTGTACATCGTTGTCTGGAAATCCCTAGCTGTACAGCTTGGGAAATTGGTCAAATTTCAAGGGAAAGACAAGTTTGTTGAAGACTATTCCCCCGTGCATTAAAGCAAGGAAGTAAATGTATCCTTCACACACTCTCACAGTGAGGATGACCTACAAATTAAACACACAGTAGTAGACATAAACCATCCTTGAATCAGTGGTTAAAGGTGTTCGTGCAAGAAAGGCTATTTTTACACTCCGTTTAGTGTCAACATAAATTTGTGTTTTACTTTACAGTCCTGTAACCGTCTTCTTGATGGATTGGCCAGCCAGCAAACACACATATGGCAAAGAAGTTGCCAATGCCTCGACGCATTCAAAGTATGGCTGCAAGACTTGTTGTCCGTGCTAGGAAAAATGATCACATACACACTGTACAACCTACATGTGTGTATCCTGCAAGATCTTCATCGGCTTCCTGTAAAGAAACGTATTCTATTCAAAGTTCTCCTGACA
>CM021537.1:2723239-2734772 GCA_010994315.2 Pisaster ochraceus | reverse complement strand
CAAAAGTCTCCCATTGAATATGACCAATAATGCTACCAAATTAATACTCACATAGCTTATAAGTAAAATTATCTACACTGAAATATCTGGGGTGTTAAAATTAACACCATGGGTGTCGTAACATAGAGATACACAAACAAAAATAAACAATGTAACCTTACAAAATAAAGTGGTAAAAAAACACAAATTTCTGCCAACACAAATTTCTGCCAACACAAATTTCTGCCAACACAATTACATTGGTGTTATCTTAACACTCTGAAAATGGTGTTCATTTTGATTCTCTCTTGTGACACCACCACGGCATCAACCACCCCAGGTTTTGCAGTGTATCCAAACCACAACGTACTCTTCATGAACAAAAAGTTCTAACGTTTAACTAAAAAGGGCAAATGTTTTTTGCCAAGTCAGTTTATACATGTTAAAATAACAATAATAATGGACATTTTCAATGCGCAAAATCAATCTAAAGAGATGTTCAAGGCGCAGAGAAGCTGAGACAATGTAAAAAAAAAAATACATGTACATAATATATCCAGTGAAAAGAAAGTTAAACCATTGCCTTCATACAAAATGGTGGTCATTTTTTGGTAAACAAACGAAAGTTTTATGCCTAGACTGCAGTAATTGCTTCTAAAATAATGGACTTGCCACTTCTGAAATCGACCTACAGGGGTCACACTGTATGTACAGATTAAAATGCAGGACACTACAGGGCGCTGTTATAGGCGCAGTATATATTATGAAGAATAATATAAATATTTGCTCGAGAATATTTAATATTATCGTTTACTTACCAGTTAGATACACACGTCGGCTCAACCTTATAAGGTCATTCATTGCAGTTACATGTTCGTAATGATCAAAAGGCCATTAAATGAAAATACATTTGAAGAAACAACAATCAAAATCATGTGTTTTTTAACTTAATTTGAAAAATGAGCATTTGTTTTTGCCAAACAAATTCTGTGGAGACCACTCTTGATCAATAAGCCCCCGTGAATGGCTGTCGACCGTTATCGTCTGCCCCGTAGTAGAGACCAAACCGCTGCGACGGAGAAACTTGCGACGCCATCACGGGGGAACCACTCCCATGCTTTTGAAAGTTGGCATCGTGCGGGTCTCCTTCGCTGCCTTTCAGCGATCTGCATTCGATTCCGCTGTCATAGCTACCGGTGTGATTGTGCTCGATGAAGTGAACCATTTGTACCGGATCTCCGCGCATCTGGTGATCCAACATCACTGCACTTTTCTCGTTTTGGTCGTTTCTGGTTTCCTCAAAGGCGATCAGATCTTGAGGCGTCTTGCTGAGACTTTGAACGATTCTCGGACTGGTTCCCCCGGGTTCATGCTCGCCCCTCGTGGCGCTCTTCAAGTCAAACATGGGTTCCTCAACTGATGACGCGGGATCAATAGCGATTGGCTGTTGAGCTGTTGATGTATAATCCCTGCCCTTCTTCATCTGCACACCGTATATCTCAACATAGTCATCTTCATTGGCTTCACTGTAGTTTGTAGAGGAGGCAGTAGTCTGGGTTTCATTTATCTGACCGCCCATCCCGTTCCGGTCCTGGAAACATAGCTGCTGTTCCGTCAGCTCGCACTTGGAAGACATGTCAACTTCTCTGTCTTCCCTGGTGCACACTACTCTTGGCCAAGTCTCTGGATTTGTGAGCTCGCTGGTGGTGTCACTGACGTTATCCGTCTCTGCATTTACGGTTGGTTCACTTTCTTCGAACGTGATAGGGGATCGTGTAGCGGGTTTCCCGCCATTATTTGTGCTGTCGTCTGCATCTGCTGGTTGTGTGTGTTTTTCAACCCACGTTCCCGTTGAACATTGCTGAAGTTTCTGGCCATTTTCACCGCTATCGTCTGCGACTGGAGACGAGGTTGATTCCTCTAGATTCAGACGAGGTGTGCGGCTGCCATCTTGGTCCTGTGATGACGTTTCGTCAGACTGGGTCAGGTTTTCCTCTGGAACCAAGGTTCCCAGAACGGCGTCCACGACCGATTCTGCAATGGAGGGTATGATACGACCCATTTCTTCCTTCAGCTTCGCCGTGCACATGCCGATCAGTCTACTGCGTAAATCATTCGCTCCGCTGCACCTCGGATTACTCTGAAAGGATGCTACAGAACCTGACTTCATGGTATCCTCTTTTGGGGGTGTGGATATTTTTCCAGAACTTTCTGAGCTTTCCGAACTCCTTTCACAGTCCTGGGGCCTGCGTTGACCTGTTGCGAACAGGTCTTTCCAGTATGGAATCACGTGACCGTTCCGGTTGTTGTTGTTGTTGCCGTCGCGACACGAATCTTTGGCGAACTTTGCTCTCAATTTTGTCACTTGTTTGTCATGACTGGGACTCGCCATGTGCTGTTTCATTGGCGACGGTCCGGAGAAATTCTTCATGCAAGGGTTGCAGTAGTACAGGTGCCCCGACTCGTTCGGTGTGCGAGGGTAGGTGTCTTCATCTTGTTGCCACAATGTACGGGAACCGACGAGATCATCGCGTGCAAACCCACTGGGCTTCGACGGGGACCAGTCTGAGGCCATTTCTCCGTTCAGTTTTTGCGGCACGCAGTTCCGTCTGGAGCCGCCCGGCTGACGCGGTTTGCCGAAATCTTCCTTTTTCCTGTGCTTCTTGCCGGTGTAGTGTGACTCCGCGTGCGTTTCTGACGTGAAAGTGACGTCACAGATAGAGCAGAAGTTGCCGACATCCATGATTGGTGATTTTGGGGTTTACGAAACTGCCACTTGACCTGCCCAGTGAAATGATAAACAGTCATGAAACAACAAACAAAGCTGACGTTGACAAAAATATTAAAAGCCAAACTGAGTACATGTACAATTTGTGACAGGTATCCTGCTCCTTTCTGTTTAGCAGACAATTGTTAAGCAATATTTTCTGCTTAAGCAGCTCTATGAAATTGGGCCCAGGTTCTGGGCAAATCTGACTCCCGGAAGTTTTTAAACAGCAATATTAATTCCGAAGACAGAGTTACAAATGATCCGCCATTTTGGTGAAGCAAAAAAGAAAAACCACACACAATTTTGAGACATATTTATTTGGATCATTATAATATTATTCTATGGCGCTATATCCATTTCGTAACAAACGCTATAGCCCAAGTCGCACAATCTAAGGCAACGTGTATATTTAAATAAAGGGACACAATGCCTTTGTATTGGGCACTTTGGGCTCATTAAACGCGTCTGTTTTGAAAATGTATTATGTTGGCAAGATATTTTAAAAGTGTTATGATACAAATTTTCACATTAAATACCCCCTTAAATATTGTGCGGTCCATGAGTGATGATTTCATGACAGAACATGGTCCGCCATTTTGTGAAACCAAATTTTTGACTCGATAAAATGGCGGACATTATATGTATTTCAAGGGGCAAATTGTTGTTGTTTTTTAAGTCACTACTCTCTAACGACAAACAACTGAATGCGTTTATGTACGTGAACAGCCCCTGAAAAGAACAAGGAGCAATATAAGAACAAACAGCAACATTTTGAGAAATGTATGTAGCCCTAAAGTTAGGCTATAGATTACTTTTGTCAACGTTATGCTTGTTAATTTATATGCAAAATTACAAAGAAAGATACAATATTAAAGTCACATGTGAAAGTTTTAGCTAAATACAGCTTCTTCTACTCGCTGAGAAAATGTCGAGGTATTTTTTTTTTTTTACAAGAACGTCGAATCAGTCCTCGTTTAGCAAAGGTGATAGCGGGTACCAGCCGTATCTCCGGCCGCAGCATTTGCGAATGGACACCAATCCTCAGAAATCTGAGAAACGATTCATCCAGAATCCTTGCTCGGTTTCAAATGTTTTTGGGTGACAAAATTATCCTTACTATCTTCGAAGGGAATCTTTTCTCAAAATAGTTTATAATATCAACAGCTGCAGTTCTTCTCGGCACTAAGTAAGGTTTTTATGGTCATTAATTTGTTGAGTATTTACCAATCTATATGAACCTATGTTTAAAGTCACATCTACAAGTTAATTGCCATAAAATAACTTACTTGGTATATATAGAGCTGCACAGGAGAGCTGTTGAGATTATAAAACATTGCTAGAAACGACCCCCTTTGGAGTAGTGTTAGAAAACGAGGTATTTTTTTCAACAACAAAAAATTGAATACGAAAAAGGCTTCAATTCTCAGGCATCTGAAAGCACACAATTTTATATGTAAACAAGGGTCTTCTTTTCTTTCATGATTTTCTTGCAGCTTCGATGACAAATTGAGCCCAAATTTTCAGCAGCTTTGTTCTTTTATGCATTGTTATCTTAGCTTGGGATACACCAAGTGAGGATACTGGTCTTTGACAATTACCAAAGGTATATTATACCATGCCTTTAAGCAGCTCTATTGGGCCCTGCGGGTTGGTATAATGATTATCTAGTTTTGTGAAAACTTAGGGACTGGAGCAAATTGTCCTTCTTTAAAATAAAGATGTATAAACACAGTTTTCTGGGGAGTCGAGAATTGAATAACAAAATAGGCAAACTGCAACTAACCTTGTTGTGTTGTTGTTAGTCTGTAAAACACAGTCAAGTCTGCATCATCCCAAAGGCTTATGCTTTATCACTTACAGAAGTCACAGCAGAAACTAAACTCCTGGTCCAGGTACGACCATGGAGGGAGGGGCAGGCTCACGGCCGTATGGTCAAGCTCTCTTTCGGACTACGTGGAGGCAACTGATGATGTCCATTGTTGCACCATCTTCTCATGTTAGCGTTGGCTGCCGTCACATGCCTGGGTGTGTGTAATGCCGTTACGTGCAAGGGATTTTTGCTGTGTGCATTGCCCAATTCATACAGCAATGAGTCACCAACGGGGAATCCCCGTGTCACGCAACAGAATTGCAAGGGCGCGGGGACTGTTTTCACTGTAGCCAATGTGATTCTATGGAGACCAGAATTCACAGAACTCTTGCTATTTATAGCGGAGATTTGCCTAGGGTTGTTTTGGCGAAGTCTTCACTGCCGGGAAGCGGTTAATACTGTACTCATAAATTTAAATAAGAAGACTTAATAGCTGGTTGTCTGTTTGTAAAAAAAAAAAAATAGTTTTGTTCGATTGAAAAGGAAACAAAACAAAACACAAACGACTGGAAGCGTCTATAACACCTCTCTGGTCACGTGTGTGGGGCGTAGACAATCGATTTCACCATTTCGAAACCATACATTCCTAAACCATTGAAGTATAATAGCAAACTACTGAAGCGTATAATGGTATAAAAGCCAAAGAAGCCCGAATTTCAATGGCAAAAAAACCCCAAAACAACAATAAAAAACCACACACAAAAACAAACCCAAAAAGTAGCTAAGCACAAAACACGTCTGCTCGACAGAATGAGGTTACCAGCCCAAATACTATCTCACATGTCCACCCTCTGTGACTGGTATACTGCTTACGGTTGCGTTGCAGAAAAAAACCGCTAATCAAATATTTTCTGCTTAAAGCAGCTCTTTGCAGTTGTGCCGTTGAGGGAATCGGCCGAATCTTGGCCTTTATCCCACGTTTTCATAAAATTTGCAGAATAATGATGAAAGTGCTTATCCTTTGGTGATTCTTTTGTTCGCTCATAAAGGTGAAGCTGTTTTTTAATGGGTATGAGGAAAGGAGCGTGGACTTAACTAAACTTTCTACGCCCCCCCCCCCTCACCCCCACCCCCATTGTGGTGGTTCTTTTGCTACCCATGTTGCATTATGGACCGTGGCAAGAGTCAGACTCTAGTCATTGAGTTCATGAGCAACAACAACACAAAAAATGCAAGAAAAACGCGCCCTTTTGTGTGTAATGGTCGCAAGTCTTTTGCCAGTCATATTTTACACGGCGACACGGTATTTTAGCTGGTAACCCTCTCCTAGTAATAAGTAGGATTTGAAACTTTGCATGGTGGAAGTATAAACTTAGAGAGGTTTGCGGTAACACCATGTGAAAATCTCTTTTGAGTATTATAGTGTAGGTTCTGAAAAGAACCAGTGTTTAACGACTCAACGTTTCGATCAGTACGCTCTATTTTGTGCTTAGCTGTTTTCTGTACTTAAACAGCTCTATGAAATCGGGCCCTGAAAAGAGCACGTCTGATAATGGGACAGCGGGTTGGGAGAAGGTCAGGGACGGGGAAGGAGCCAGCGTTTGTAGACCTTTATAACTTCCGGACATGTTTTGTACACGTACATTAATCAATCTATCATAAACCAAACACAATAATTTAAGGCTCGTTTTTTAATTTTATTATGTGGCAGGTATAAGACATGCCCCAGTAACTTTTTCGGTTTTATAAACTCCTCAGTCAATTCCTTCGTGACTAGTTCCTTTGGCATTCAAATTAAATCGAGCGCCCTCTACGTCAGGTTTCCGGGCGCTCCCATTGAATTACTACCACGAAGACGTATTTATCAATGTACCTCAGCACTGTCTTAATTTTACAGATAAATTTCCTCTTTTTCGTATCATATACTTATCATTAACAAAGCATTTTAAGGTTTTTTTTTAACCTAGTAAGCTTGTTATAGTAGACATGAAGTTCAGAATAAGTGTTTTCTAATAATCTGCCGTTTTTGCTTATAGAGCAAGTTCGGGCGTTAATCTTAAATCAATTTGCCGTTTAAATCACGCATGCGTTGTCAGTACAGTGTTTCACTCAAACACGTTTAGTCGATTGATTCGTCAAATAACAAAATGTGGCAACCAACATGGCGACGACGTATCGGAGAGGGGAAAACATGTTTTAGCCATAAAACAATTACTTGCATAATATAGTGCAATTAATAAATTGTATCTTAATAAAAATTTGTTAATTGGCAAAAACCTACCATTTGTCACCAAACCAGTTTTGTGTGTGTGGTTAAAGAGGTTTACAAGACTTTATCGATCACCTAACTAAATCGCCATCTTGACAAAGTGACGTAACTTTGTTAGTTAACATAGAGGAACAGTGCTCCGGAGCTAGGTTGATCCAGTTGGACTAGCTAGTTCAACCAAGCATTCGAGTGACATCTAGATCGACTATGGTCAAGTCTAGTCGACTCTATTCAGCCACCCAAACTTGCTCATATATATTGCCTTTTTGTTAGTAATTCAAGATGGCGGCACACACGGAAAGCTGCGGCGGGAACCGCATACGTACGTACTTAAGTTATTTTACCTCACAAAGTGTTTTGATAGTTTAGTGATTCTCGTTCATTGGTCGTTTATTACGATAGTAAATGGCTATAGTTTATTACAGTGATTTAATTATAATTCCGTTTTCATGAAGACATCTTTAACATGTATCTCATCTCTATCTTCATTTTACAGAAGTTAACAATACAAGAGATTTACCGAATCTCACAATAGCGTAGCGACCCAATATACGAGTATCACATTTATAATAATAATAAATAGGCCCTATAAATTAATATAATTATGAACATAATTGTTTCAGTGGGCTATTCGAATTCATAACTAATATTGTCTGACTAATATCTATAATTATCAATTTATAATTCATTACAGTCAACTAACGATATCAAAATAGAAATTTTCCTGATATATTGGGGTTCTAAAACTAATGTTTGTTTAATATTCACGTTTTGTAACTTGCTCTTAAAAACTTCATTTACATTTTGTTTTTGTTTTTAATTTATGCCTACTCGTGTGTACTGACTGTACTATACAATAAGTGCAGTTGTTTGGCGCGTCGATGATGCGTTGATTGCGTAATTGATGATGATACACTTTGTCTGACAAACGAGTATTTTGAACAAACGGTGACGTCATTTAGTGCGGAGTGATATTAATGGCTTCGACAGTAGCTATGGCCAGAACGTCGCAAATTTCTGTTCTCCAACGTTGTCGTTGCAACCAACGCAACGGCCTTACATAGCCGTGGCCCTAAGTTGCTTGATTCGAAAACGCTCGAAAACACTCAACCAATAGTCAAAGTTCCCAAATGATTCTGCGCATGCTGGTTGGCTCTAATGTTTGTCCGTTAACGTTTGTATGGAGAGATTCCCGCCAATGAGAGTTATTAATGTCTTCGACTGTACTTCGCATAATGTCGCAATGGCGTGTCCCCAGTCTCTACACTATCACTGTTCGTAGAATCTTCAGAACAGTCGGGTTCCCTTTCGACAGGTGTGACATCATCATGACCGGTGTTGCCTGCATCTGCGTCCGTAAGGTCGTCATCACTGCTCGAAAGTCTTTCACAATCACCAGGCTCAGCGAGGTTCGGTATCTCCATTTTAAGCAGGAGATTCTCGTAGTCATGACGGCATTCGCCAGTTGCAGCTCGATAAGCCTTGTCAACTGCCGTCATCGAGTGACAAGTTTCGTCATTCCCCGACGTAGCGGTGCAGCAGTCTCCGGGAGCACATTGCGGGGAGCTCTGTTGATTCTGTCCATGGGACACGCTCTGGCTCGCTGCGCTCTCCTCCGGCGTTTGATGTTCCACTTCGCAGGCTATACTATGGTCAGCAAGTGACTGTTCTGTTGAGGTCCTGCCATTGTTCATTTCCGCCATTTTGTCGGTGCCGTTTACTCTTCAGATGTCAATGGAACTTTCTCTTTTGTCTTCTGGCACTCTTCGATCTAAACTTGATTGAGTAGGTGTATCCAATAGCTCAACCGTCCCTATACGACAAGAGATACTATAAAATTACACTGAATTTGATGTGAGTAACACAAATTTTCACCTTCGTTAATTCAATGATAGTTTTACAAAGAAGCATTTTGAAGCATCGCCTCTTTCTACCCCACACCGGGAATGAGCCGGCATTTTACGCTTCGAACGCGCTTGTCACCGAGCGCTATGTATTGCGCGTACCCGCCTGTCTTTTTATTACGCCTAAAAAAGTAGCAACAACTTTGTAAAGCAAATACGCATGCGTGTGACGCAATGACTTTCCAACAGGATTTATACACCACTGCATAAATTATGGAAGGATCTGTAATGCGCCAGCGCTATGTTAATTAATTTATAATTCTGCTCACCTTTGGTGTTTAAATCCCCAACAGTAGATAATCTGCAGATGATTTCAAAGGTGGTGGATGAAGTCTTTGCTGATGTGACCTGTTTGTTTTTTTTCCTTTTCCTTCACCATAAACAAAGTATACATTTACTGTGTCGAGATTGAGGCTATCGACAGACTGGTCCCTCTTGTCATCAGTAAAGCAATCACCATGCGTGCACACAGGAAACAATACATACATGTTGTTGTTGCGTTGCCAGTCAGTGTCTCTCGCCGTTGCTGCTATCCGTAGCTGTCGTGAACACAATACACTGGTGTTTTGGCTGTACTTTTTTTTTCATCTCTCATGTTTACCAATCACAAACAGTTAAAACACACAACACTTTTCGTGACCTTATGTGACAAGCAAGCAAGTCTCGCTAGGAGTGGTTCTTCTTGTCACTTATAGGCCTTATTAAGCGTCGTTTTTGGGGTGGGCCGTTTTAATTTTACGTTCTTCACTCGGGACATCCAACAAAAATCTTGTGACCGTAAAGCAAAACCTCAGCCACGCACAGTTCCACGGAAAACGCAGTTGAAGTGGTGTATTTTGTGCGGGGGTTTCACATTGAACTAGTCACACGATGCGTGCCAAGTTCAATTTATTCCTTTGGCTTGTTGCGAAATGTACCCGGATTTCTCGAGCGGTTTTGACTCAACCAGAAATCCATGCTCATTCAGACATACATGTCACGTGACAGTGCAACTTTGAGTTTGTTTTTTTTGTGTGTGTCAGGCCCTTTCATGTGAGTCATTACAATAATAGTATATTCGATTGACGCACAGTGTTTCCACTTTTTCGAAGTTCGAAGTCCAACACAGATTTTAGTTCTGGTGCTCTTCCGCATGTAGTGACGGTCCCTGTTTCCCGGTGCAGCCTACGTGCCCGATGTGTTTGTTTGCTTTTCTTCGTGACATGCCATTTTCTTTCGTCGATCGACATAACAGTTACTGTGCATTAAAAAAAATCATTCAATGAAAGGCGTCGCGAGAAGGTTTGACTCTTTTTTTTTAAATACAAAATGCACAAATAAGTCACTTAGCATAACCATAGTCGGTGTAGATTGTATCAAACACAACACATTCAAATTCCACCCACGTAAATCATTTTCATATCGGGTTATCGGGTTTGTTTTGTTGTTTTGTTGGGTTTTTCCCCCAGCACGCAAATCTGATGCATGCAAGCTACCGTAGTATAGGCTATATTATTGACACGGCATGTCTTTAAATCTCACGCTGAGCGACTTGATTGAAGACTACGTACAGCGGCGTTAGCGTTTCTCATCAAGGGGAAATCCCTAAAATATGAAATTATTTGTTGGTTAGAAGTTAGACTTGTGGACAAGTCGTTCAATGTTTATTGTGGTGATAGCATTAACGGCTGGCTCTCTCTCGCAACTATACACTCGCGAGACTGCTGCTTATCTCGCGAGACTACTGCTTTCGCGATTATACGGCCCCAGTTATATGAGGAGTCGGCAATATCGCGAGAGCAGTGTAATCGCGTGAGAGCATGCACCGTGACAAATATTTTATAAACGACTTGTCCACAAGTCTAATTAATGTGAATGAATGACCTTCGAAATTTGCATGAAATTGTCAATAGACCCCCTTGTACTGACGTTAATATGCAAGGGGTCAATAGTATCGTTGTATGTACTGTATTCGTTTTTATCAAGGGAAATGTATTGGAAGTTCAATCTGAATATCGACTGATTATAAAGTTGCAAAAATGGTCTCACGTCGCTACCCTAGCAGCGTCGTTACCAAGGCTTGAAACAACGTGAACTAACTCAGAGAATACTTGGTTACATGACAAAAACAGAACACACAACCAATGCCTAGGGCCTACAAGTATATGTTAGTCAAGGGTAGATATAGCCATGTAATAGTCGGATAGAGAGAACAAGGAAGTGGTAGCGCTTAAGACTTATACTAACGAATTACAACGGGGCCCAATGTCATGGCTCTTCTTACCGCCGAATTTCGCGCTTACGGTCACCATTCTCCGCTTACTGTGCAAGCGCCGAAATTCTGCGCTAGCTGTGCATTAAGCGAAGAATGTCTAGTAACGCGGAGGAGTATACGCACGCACACAAGCAAACATTCTCTGCTAACCTGTGATACGCTGGACGTAAGCGCGGAATTCCTTGCTTTATTCCGTAAGCGCCGATTCTTTGCTTACGGTAAGCAGAGCCATAAAATTGGGTTCCGATGAAGTAGTTGTTGCTACGAAAAGCTCATGCAGGTTTTTGTAATGCAATTAGTTATTCTCAAAGTGCTACCACTATACCTTTCTTGTTTTAAGCTTGTTCGTGCAGGCGGAAAAGGAAGGAAGGAAACTGATGAACAGAGGAACTGTCACTTTTAATTTCATCACGAGCGTCGAAATCACCCGCGCGTCTAGCAGGGTACCAACTGCGTCTCTGGTCGCATTGAGGGCAGCATTCAATCCAAACGGACACCAAGACAATTTTTAAATCGACCTACAGGGCGATCTTTGGAGATTTTTTTT
>CM021537.1:2657724-2676559 GCA_010994315.2 Pisaster ochraceus | reverse complement strand
TTTCTTACAAAAATAAACTTAAAAACATATTTTAAAGAGTTATTGTAAAACCATGACATTTGTAGAAAATTAATTCCGTTTCAAATAGCAGCATATTCTATATTCATTTAAAAACACTACGAGTAATGTTTAATGTAAAAAGAGCTCAGTGCTTAAAAAAATGTAAATTCTCTTTTATCACAAATCTTTTCAAGGCATGACGAAGATTACCAAGGCACTGATTCGCTTCAAACTTACTCTAAAAACTTCTGGGTCAATTGGTTAAAATCCCATTTGTCAGCTTGACCCAGAAACGGGTCAGACCCGGCCCCCTGCTGGAGCCCGGAATATGGGTAAATTTTGACCCAGGATATTATTGAGTGTTTTGTTCAGTCAGCACTGGAAAGTTCTAACTGAAATAGTGAAATGGACTACAATACCGGACATTAATATCTAGTAACATAACTTTAATATATTTAAAAGAAAATGTTGCATCCCCGTATGGTGATCCCCGTATACTGCCGGTTACCAGGTTGTACTCCAACATGGGTGTGGTTCCTGGCGACACGGAACTAAAAGGTGGAATGGCTTCTGCACCCGCCGAACAGATAGAATGGCAACCCGCCAATAATGTGACTAGATGGCTATTAGAGTACCGGCTCTAGTTTATTATTATTATTATTATTATTATTATTATTATTATTATTATTATTATTATTATTATTATTATTATTATTATTATTATTATTATTATTATTATTATTATTATTATTATTATTATTACCCCATAGTATTGATTAATTCACTTTAAATCACTTCACAATGAGACCGTGTATATGACCTTTGTTTAATACAAAAAGAATGAACTAGTACATCCAGGACCTTTCTGGTAGGCGAGATACTACACTGGTCATGTCGGAAATTTCACATTTTGTGTAATATATTTTTCAAAATGAGTTCAATGGTTATAAAAAAAATAGCAGCTTAACAAAATTGGAATGTGTTCCCTTCTTCATAAAAACAAAAAATTGATACAAATCATACAGTACAATCTCCATAAAATAATATTAGATTTTACATGTTCTACCATTTGAGCTGTGTACAGATTGTGCCTGCAGAAAGTCTAGGCTCTGTGAGGTTCGTCGCAATGTGAGATAACAGAATGGTTTACAGCTTTTTCACAATTTTTTTAAATTTGTAACACTTTGACTATTTATTACACTCCTCGCAACTTCCGCCCGTGAACGCGCAACGCGCGAGTTTCAGCCAATGATAGCTCTTCCTTTGACCTCAGTGAGGGCTTCTGACTTCGTATGCAATGGGTCTGATAAATGTATATTATTAATAGTTAAAGTACCACTATAGAACCGCTGAAATCTAGCATTTGAATACTATGAAATGTGAAACTCGTTACATAATCCATTCTATACCTCATTTTATAGTTTGAGTTAATTCTTAGTTACTTAAAACTTATAATTATTGATATGGATAAAAAGCCGTAACATTAATATCTTTATTAAAATAGTCTATTTTGTATTATTGAATACACATTTAAACACCCATTTGAATACCACCCTAACTCTTATTTAGATCTCATTACAATCCTCATTAACATCTAATTAAATACTTATGTTAATGGCATCCTCGTATAAGGCAATGATTAGAATGATGACGGTTCCACACATGAAACCTACGTTGTGTAGAAGGAAGACGGTTCCTTTGTTCTTCATTTCATGGTGAATCAGTTCTGGAAGCTGTAAATGAGGGAACCAATAAGAAAAAAGTAATGTTACCCTTTATAAAAAAAAAAACCTCAACATGCTTTAGAGCATACGATCATAACACCGTCTCGGTGCAATAAAGTCGTTCATTGAAATGTTTATGTCCGCGCTGATCAAAAGGTCATTAAGAATGAAAAAAATAAAAGGAAAATCCACATGTCAGGCCTAATGCTGTTCTGAGGGACTGAATGTTTTCTTTTTTCCAGACAATAATTTTGGAGATCACTCTTGATCATTAAACTCTGTTTACAAGGAGCTCCGAAACATGTTAACCCCACTTTTTGAAAACCAAACAAGCTGCGCTACCGACCTTTCAGTCCTGCTTAGCCAACGACAAGACCATTTTTAACCCTTGAGTGTGGGCTGGTAACACTAAGTCATGGCACATGTTATTAATTTCACTATTTTCTCCACATTACGATGCCCTGGGGGGTATCAAAGTCCTTGATATCCTAGACAGGACCATTTCACATATCTAAGAGGAGGTCAGGTCCCAGAAATGTTTTTTTTTCGAGGGGCTGAAAAAACATATTCACTCACAACATACAGACCTACCCAGATCTAACCCTCTGACAAAGTGGAGCCATCTGTTCTCTGTAGCAGGCTTCTAGGTGTCTTGCCGACAGCTTGAAACATGCCCCCCCCCCCCTGCCAATAAAACGTTTTGTCGTACTGGGGAGCCAGTACTGGAACCCTACCGCGTTTTGTAATTCCCGGGGTTACTCCCCAACTTTAAAACTCACCATGTCTACAAGTGCCACGTATAAAAACATCCCAGCAGCCATGGCGAATATCCACTGGCGTGCATCAGCGTTTCCAGATGCCAATGGTATACCGATACAGAGGCCGAGAAATGCCATCATGGCCGACAGAAAATTAAACCCGAGGGCCTGACGGAAACTCAGCCCAGAGTTTAGAAGGACAGCAAAGTCCCCTGGGAAACGAAAGAGATCAGATATAAAAACTGTGGTTTGAAAAAAGACATTTCTTAGAAAAGATGTAAAACGAGAAACTCTTATCGAATGAGATATTTTAGTCTCCTTTTGAGAAAAACCAATCTCATTATAATATTAATTGCTCTAAAAGTCAGGAAGCGTACACATGTATATTAAAGGCATACTGTAAATTGGCGTGAATTCTAGCGGTCAGTTACTCACCAAGTTCATGGGGCAACTCGTGGCAAAGGACGGCAATACTTGTTGAGAGACCGGCACCTACGCTGGTTGCAAAGGCGGCCCCAATAGCCAAACCGTCGCCAAGATTGTGCAGACCGTCTCCTATCAGTATCATGAACGGCAGTGACCCAATACCTTAAAAGTTAAAATCACAACACGAACGTACTTTTTTATTTTACCATTTTAGCGTACAAATAAGGTACGAGTACCTCTGCTTTCTGCTACCTTGTGAAAAAAAGCAGACAACCTGAATAAAAGGTTTCCGTATGTGCTCTAAACGGAAGTTTGTGTAACCATAAAGTCCTCAAACAACCATCAATATAAAAAATTGTAAAAGTACTTTTTTGCTGTCGTTTGAGAAATTCGCCCCGTCTTTAAATACTTTCTTTAAGTTGTTTAAAAATTGTGCCAGCAGAAAGTCCAAACTCTGTATGTGTTTCTCGCTCAAAATAGTCCGTTTGATTTGCATGTTCCAGTTCATCTTGATAGAATTTGTATGTACGAGTATAGGTCAACGTATAGGACAACGGTGATGATGACTTTGCTGCTTTAAAAATGACCTCTCACAAAGAAACTATTGGTGGCGCACTCTATTCTGGGGAGAAGAACTTATTGAACCTTTTTTCACTTAATAGTGTGGTGAAAAAGTGTAATTGGTAACTCATGAAGGACTGAGTGTATAACTTTCCTTTACAATGTCATAGCTGCAAGTTTTACCAACATTTGCTGTCAATGTACGGTCGGCCTCCACAGCCTTTAAATAAAATAACTTATCATTCGAAATTTGTTAGAACTACGTAACGCACAACAAATGGAAATTCATTTATGCTACCGAATTAAAAAAGTACGCATATTCTTCATAACTTACAAAACAAAAATCAGTATTAAAGAAGTTGTGCCAGCCAAGTCATATATCTTGTGATACTGGTACTAAATATGCCCAAAATAATTTTGAAAGTCAGTGTTTATCAACAAAGGGAACAGTGCACAGAAATCAAATTAACTATTCTTACCACAACAAACTGTAGCTTTGGTTGACCTGGTCCTGACGTCATTATCACCGTGTTCCACGTCGGTCAGTTCTAGCTTCTGTACAGAGGGTGACTTCTTAAAGGAACCGTTAACCGCCTCCTTAAGTCTCATGCTTGGTGGCCGCGCCCTATCTAGTCCTCCGGTCTCCACTGAATGGGAATGGGAGTGTTCACCCTAAAATTAAAAACAATAGGTTGTTAACTGAAACGAACGATTGTCGAAAAGGAGGTACTAAATGTACTTCTTGTTTTGGCCAGAAAATCAGTTTTGACGAAAAAGAAACTGCAACTGTGATCGTTGTTTGCTTCTGTAAATCTTTAAAATAAGGATCGGTTATGAGACACTTTGGAACGCCAGGTGGCAGCAGACTCACTATGTGTATTTTCATTGTTTACGTAGTTCTGAGCATGCGCAAATTTCAGAGAACAAGGGTAGGTTTGCTGCCACAATAGCGTCCCTAAAAGTCTCCCATTAGTCCATACAAGTCTCGCATGTATTCGGGCATTTTTAGGACCTGTTTGTTCCCACGGCGATGCTTTAACGCGTGAGGAAAATAAATTCGCGCACTTTCACGGGTCCCAATGTTCGAATACACGCGAGACCTCCACAGTCTATTGTGATAACAATACGTACTCCTGACATGTGCATGAGGCTCTCAAAGAGGAAAAAGACGTAGATGGCTGCGACGACTACCAGGCACTTCCAGATGAACGCCAACTCATCCGAGCCGGCACTGTGGTCATGGGTACCAGCTGAAGCCGTCACATCATGGGCGTGTAGACCAACAGCCTGATGAAGAAGATAACCATAAATGTGAAAAGTGTGATTTTTCAAGGAATAGACCTCTTGCATTGGTAGCCATCGCTCTGATGTCAAACAATGGAAACACGTTCACGCGCCGCGCACAGATCTTAACCAATGTTAGCTCTTCATTGACCTCAGTGAGGGCGCTGTTTTGGGTCTTTTGGCGTCATATGCAACGGATCTATTTGAAAACAAGGCCTCTATCAGAAGAAAATGTTGATTCGTAATATAATTTAACTGCTGTGCAATTGTAACAGAGAACCAGTCATGGCAAATAATTTTAACATAAGAATGTACCCTTCTCTGTAGGCTATACCTGTGGTATAAGATGAATGACAGAGTCACCAACGAGGGTAGCTACGGCGAGCGCCATCATCGTCTGCAAAACGTTGAGGTAGACGTCCGAGTTCAGACACGGGAGGAAAACTACTCCAGCCACGGCGCAGAGGCTGATGAGGAACACTGCTAGGACGCCGTAGCCCCAAACTGTCGATCAAAGAAACGAAGAATAAAACAAATCACAGACTGTGACTTTTATATTTGTCGGTCAGTAATTTTCGAGGCTGTTATGTTCATGCCGCCAGGACATTTTTGTGTGAGAAGTAGATAAAAGTAGATACCAGGTGCGTGTTTCCGCACAACTGTCGGAAATGCAGTACCCACTTCCAGCACGTACAACAATGCGGTGAATGTGTGACGTCATCAGTACGGGTGCGTATTGTTAACACATTATTTCAACCAAACTCAGCAGACATTTGTCGTATCGATACCTCTCGTCACTAACGTTTGGAGCGAGCAAGTCATGCTGGGGGAAAAATGGTGCAGCGAGATCAATCGCCCCTGGGAACGAGGTTGCCTCAGTGAAGAGGGTGCTGTCTGCAAAGGGAGACTTTCAAGATGATAGCGGGCGTCCCACTCACCGGTCCTTTTGTATTGTTCTCGTCGATGAGAACAATCGAAAAGGACCGGTTTCTTGGACGCCCTCTATCGAATCAAAGTCTCAAATTAAGGGTTCTACACTCGGGTATTTGGGGCATTGAGCCTTTACCTTCACCAGCACTTGGCAATATCGGTGGATCAGTGTGCTCCTCGTGCACGCAGGCGTCGCTGACAGCCTGTTGAATGAGGGCGGGGCTTATTTCCTTGAATTGCTGACGTGTCAGGCCCACGCTGTGATCGACACCAAATGTTTCAAGGAGCTCATCGATGGAGAAACACTGGAAGGCAAGAAAGGGGGGAAATCAGGGTATAATTTTTAGGAGATAAAGAGTGTCGCATCAGTTAAAGAGGTAAAGACAAATAAATTGAGACTCATTTATTTTTGCTGTAATGAGCAGAACCAATAACTTTAAAGGCAGGGAACAATTTTTGGTAATTGTCAAAGACAAGTAGGATCACTTGTTGTGTCCGAACATAATGCATAAAATAACAAACCAGTGAAAGTTGGGGCTCAATTGGCTACCGAAGTTGCCAGAAAATAACGAGAAAAAACACTCTTTTTGCATAGAATAATTGTGTGCTGTAAAATATCCGAGAAAGACTTCATACCTGAAGCCATTATGAATGGTTTCATACCCAAAGTCTTTCTCGGATTCAATTTTTTTGGAGTGAAAATTACCCCTTTCTCTAAAACTACGTTACTTCAAAGGGAGTCGTTGCTCACAATGTTTTAGACTATCAACAGATCTTTAGTGTTCCTTAGGCTTCCAAGTGTAAGTTTTTATAGTCATATACATTTAGAGTATTTTCCACATGTATACCTTGCCTTTATAAGGTAATATCTGGTCACGATTTCACGGAACAATATGGGTCCAAGGAATTGCTAGTGGAAGCAACAATAACCAACAATGAGTGTTATTTGGGGTTACTCACCGAACCTACTCCAGCGCCTACTTCCTCATGAGCATGCTCATGAGCATGCTCATCGACGTTTCGTCTGCGTCTTCGTCGGGCGTGGTCTGCATGTCCGCTTTCCACCGCAGCATTCACGATTTTTTCGTGAATTGCGACAAACTCTGCAATTGTTAAGTTCAAGATGTGACAGTTCAATCAGTTCATATACAAGCAGTTATATTGGCAAGGGCTGTCAGGTTGGCGTGGTGTGCTTCCTTGCCTTGCCTTGCCTTCCACCTCTGGGACCCCGGTCCACATCCCACCGGGGACACTGTGTGGATTGGGTTTTCAGTCCCCTACCTGACTCCGTGGGTTTTCCCTGGAATAATTCTCTGGGGTTTTCCTCCCACGTCTAAAATCTTAAACTTCCTTCACGGTCTCTCTCCATGGGGGTTCTTGGCTAGAAAAGTGATTAAGTTCGCTTTTCCGCGTGTCCTTGACTTCACAACCAGAATCAACAAATGAAACTGAAATGAACATTTCCATACTGCCATAAACAGTACAGTATACAAAGTAATAATGAACAAAGTAGACTGGAATGTCGAATTCTTGAGGACAGCAAAAAAAGGAAACAGTATGGAGGCTGATTTGATAAGCCTTGGCTTGTAGTAATTAGCCTGTGTACAGACAGAGACAAGGCAAACAACAACACTGCTTAATTAACTAGAATGAAATGCAAATAATGTTATAGAACAAGAACAAACGACCATGACGTATACCACGTAAAGCATTCAACGGAAAGAAAGCTATATTACATTCTGAGAGATAATTATTGGCTCTTTTGAAGGAGTTTTAATTTTAATATTATATAGTTTGTTGTAATTTACAGGTAATTGGCCGCCATCTTTGACGTCAAACAACGGTCACGTGCACGCGTGTACGCGCTGCGCGCGACTCTCAACCGTAGATAGTTCTCATTGATCTCCATGATTGTTCTTCATTGACCTCATAGAGAGGACTTTCGAGGGCCTGTGACGTCATCTGCAAGGGGGTTATTTTTCGGGCTATATATTAAAAGACAACCACCTGCATTGCATGCAACAGGGATACTTCAGTATAACAGTTCAGAGTGTTTTATCAGTGTCGAACTACACTAAATACAAAAGTGCAAACTAAGATGTGAATGGATCGTCTTCATTCTTTGAAGGTTGGTTGAAAAATGAAAAAAATCACCTGTAAAGTGTGTCAGGGATGTGACATAGCCTGAACATGAATATACAAAGTCACTTACGTTCTTCGCTCATGATGCCATCAGTGGAGTATCTCTCAAAGATGTCCTCCAGAAAAGCGTCTGGGTCTACCTCGGTGGCGTTACCAATGCAAAAACCACGCACCAGACTGGAAATCAAAATGGCGGCAACCTCTTCCAGCTCGTGGTCGTGTGCTCCCGCCGCGTGGTCAGCAACGGCGACGTCAAAGATGGTTTCAACATTGAAACACTGCGAACAGACAAAGAAACCCCTTGCTTATCTTATGTTTTCCCCACCAATTTATTATTATTAGGGCCTTTTTCAGTGGAAAAGGTTTTATCGGGGAAAATAGTCACAAAGAAAAGTCCTCAATCGGGCAGAATTTTAGATATTTTTTACCGTCTATGTTAAGGAAACTCCCTAATACGCTTATAGGTAGGGTCGTCGTTTTTTTTTCAACGTTATGCTGATCAAGAGTACCAAGAAAGATACAGTAACACCTGCCTATAAAATTTTTAGTTTAAAAGTGTCTACTTGTTGTTGTTGTTGTTTTGGGTTTTTGTTCAGATGTTGGATGAGTATTGGAGTATACTTACTGATATTACGAGAAAAATCTACTCTTAGTTCTTGTTGATTGTGTTGTTGTTGTTGGTTTTTTCATTTCAACTCTGGTCTTGTCAAAACAATCCCGGTCCAGTAAACATTTGAGATACAAGCCCTCTGGTCTTGCTCTGGGTGTTTTTGTTTGTTTGTTTGTTTGGTTTTTTTTTTTTTCATTTCAATTCTGGTCTTGTCAAAACAATCCCGGTCCAGTAAACATTCTGAGATTCAAGCCCTCTGGTCTTTTGGATCCCCCAACCCAATAGACCTTATGCACATGACGTCATTTCAGTAGGGCGCCCTCACCTAGAGGTCAAAAGGAACTTGTTCATTGGCCAATCCTGTGCGCCACGCGTACAAATCTGTGCGATTCGTCACCGTTTTACCTCTAAGATGGCGGTTGGACGACGTCAATGCATAAGGTCTATTCGAGCCCTGCATGCATGCCTTTACATACCTTTGCGTAGTTCTCAGCGGTGTAGGCAACAGCCACCGTGTCCAGCATTTGTTCAAGCTCCTCTTCGGAGAGATTCACCGTGTGGTCCGCCCTCAGTTGTATTTCCCGCTCGAAATAATCGTACGTCTGCGCATGCAGAGAGACGTCTGCGCATGTCGTTCCAAGGTCAGTGACGTAGTACATGAGTATAATGCATGCGCGTTGGAAGTTTTCCTCGTCCAGGCCATCTTCTTGGTTCACTTTGAGAATTGCGAACAGCTGATTGGCATTTAAACACTGTAAAGTCGAGAAGAGAAATATAATTACGAAAAGCAGCTAACAGAACACAACAAAATTATGCTTTACCGAATAAGGTCACAAGCCAACTACCATGTCACATGTACAATCTGTGACGATATCTTGTTCATTTTGTTGCGCAGGAAACGTTTTAGCATTAGGGCCTACTTTTAGGCAGCTCTATGAAATATTGTCCAATTATTTAGTAAGCGTCGCATACGTGCGTCTACTGCGCGGCTACACTTATCGCTACTTTCGGATCCAAAGCTGGCATACATTTGTGTGTAATTTTACAAAAATATCACCCATTTCATCGTTGAATAAAACTTTTATTTGCAAAAAAATAAGTGGCCTGACGATTCGCCCTGAGCAGAGTCTTTCTCGAAGGGTAAATGACAACACAATAAAACATAAACAGGTATATTGGTACTAAAATCAGTCACTCTTTTATTTCTGAGTGACTTTCAGTCTTTTCAGAAGAACGTATGTAAAAGACAAGTACAATTTATTCAACTTTTCTTGCACAAATCATCCAAGAAAAACGAACTTAATGCAACTCCTGCTGGGCTTCTGGTAAACAGTGGAGCCAGTTTGTGTGAAGTGGGCGTGGCTTACCGAGGAACTACGTCACGTTAATTACGTAAAGAATAGGCCTTCATCAGCTCGATTTGCTGAAGTCGGATCCAGTGTTCAGTCGGTTCCAAATGGTAATTATTATAAAACATATAAACGCGCACCCTCACGTATAATAAAGTTCAACTTGGGTCAAGAGTGTGACCGGAGTCGTTGTACGAGGTTGAAACCATAGTTCGACCACACAGTACTTTATAATGCCGTTGCTGGGCGTGTTGTTCCTGCTGCAATGTATGCTAAACAGCTCGTTTACTTCGCTCGACCCCACCGGTCTCATTGAAGACCACTGGGGTGGACTGATGACCATGTACGCATGTACAAGTTTTTGTTCAGGATGAAGAAGGGCTTTTCGTGCCAATAGATGGATTGCACATGACGTCAATGACCGCCATCGTCGATGACAAACCTGAAAAGTGCAGGCGTGTACGCGCTGCGCGCGTCTCTCAGCCAATGATAGCCTTTCACGCGTGCACGTTTCATCAACGATGGCGGCCAATGCAAGGGGTCTTGAACACGCATTGGGACTGACAATGCAGCTGGTTGGCGCATTCCCAGTGCGCACGCTCACAACATTTGTTAGAAACAAGGAAGATTGTGGTAGCACTTCATGACTAACTAATTACATACAAAACTGCAAGAGCTTTCGTAGCAACAACTACTTCATCAAAATGTAGTTACCACTTCCTTTGTTGTTGTTTTTTTCCATCAGACTTACAGGTCTGTTTTCAATAATGTCAACAAATGTAACTTTTGTTTGTCGATACGTGCACTGCAGACTTCACTGAGCAGCTAACAACGAAACATAATTTTGTTGATCACCAACTATCCGTTCATTTAAAATGCACCTGCAAAAAGTTTTAATTACATTTTAGAGTGCATCGTCTAACAAATTAATTTATTTTGGATAATATTGATTTAATTGAAAACACTATTTTGTGCTGGTACATGTATAGCCTATACTCGAAAATAATTATTTTGAAGGGCCCTTGTCGTAAAATGAATTTACTCATTTTATTGCATTACATATCTAACCGAGAAAGCGCCAATATAACGGGATGAATAGAAGATGATAAAGACAAATAATGTTCAGTTTTAAGACGTGGGAGGAAAAAACCAAAATAGGGAAAACGCATGCAAGCGGTTTAGGGATTAAACTATAAAACTCAATCCCGATGTATAAAAGTCTCCGGTGCGCTCTATAAAATCCGGATTCAGAATTGATGAACTGCCCCCCCCCCGACCCATTTCCTGGTCAGTACGAACCGGAAACTGTGTCAAATTGACCCCCAGAAAAGGGTCAAGTCAGAGTGACGCATAATCCAAGTTTTAAATCCCTTTTGAACCAGTTTCCGTGTAAGCCTGACTCAGAAATGGGTGAGACCCGTTGGGTTCCGGGGTCACGGTCTCAGCTATCCGGCGTGCTCAGCTATCCGGATGACCCAAAATGGTAACATTACGTCATGCCATGTCTGCGCACAGCTGGCGAACGAAGTAGGAGACCACGTGCTGATAAACTGTCCGGCTGCGTCACCCGGATATAGTTGAGCACGCCGGGTAGCTGAGACCGTGACACAGGGATCTGGGATCCGGGATCCAGGAGCCGAGTGTGGGAGGCGGGGTTCGAACCGGGGTCCACAAATGAAAGTCAAGGAAGAAACCACTAGGCCACCCTGATCCCTTTCATTGACATTTCATAGCTCTTTTTTTCGAAACCGAGGCTTTTGTATCAGCTCCCACTGAATTTTCTTCGGTCCGTTTGAATTCCCGTACCAAAAATCGCACGTTTTCAAAAAAAACCGACAAAGCCCAAACCAGATATCAAAGCCGAAAAACGGAGTTTCAAAAAGGCCTATAATAAAATCGACTCTTATATAGTGCGATTCCAAAGAATGATCGCTGCGCTTCGAACATTATTACCCTTGGTCACAGGGCCATTTATTTCATTCCTTGAACCATTCTGGGGAGTATACGGCCTGTGCTGTCAAATATGTAACGCACCAACCTAAATCAACCCCAAGAACCATATCTGCCCTTACAAGTACCCATTTACCCCTGGGTGATGAGAAGCAGTTATGGTTACTAAGTGCCTTGCTCGAGGACACAAGTGTCATGGCCGGGATTCGAACCCACCAGAGCTTCAGTCCGATAAACTCAACCGCTCGGCTAAGACACGCCATGACAGTCACTACCAACCAGATCATTAGTAAAAAAAAGTCGGCCAAAGTACGGGCGTCCTTCCTTGCACAAGTGAATACATTCAACAGTTTATCATTCATTCAGCACAATAAATGCAACTATTTTTTTTTACCCACATCACTGGTTGTGCTACCCCGAACAAAAGTTTTTTTAAGGGCAAATTTGTATCATCCACTTTTATTCAATTAGTGACACTTGGGATCTCCCTTAGAAAATAGTGGTCAGTGGAAATTGTACACAAAATCAAGGCTGTTGCACACAATAGCCGTGTACGCCAAGCTACAGCGCAACTTCGTGGACCTTGTTGACCTCATTAAGGTCCTGTACGTCCCGCTTCTTCCTGTTTGTGGGCTTAAAAATCATGCTACAACATTCTTGAACCATTTCGTAAATTGAATTTTGCGTTTCGGAAATCTGGCTTTCTTCTTTAAAGGAAGTTCACGTTTTGTTCAAAAATAATTATTCTTCAAGGATTGAATAGTGCCAAAATGGGTCATTATTCTAGACCGCCTCATTTTACGTCTTATACGCGCACGTAAAATGTATTTGCGAAGTAGTCCATGCTGAAATCAGGCCGTTCCTGCCAAAACCCAAAACTAGTTGCTCATCAAAAAGATGAGACTAGCTAAGAGCTTTCAAATAACACCTAATGTGTTATAAAGCCTATTAAGGCAAGTATAATGTTCAACATCATATTAATGTTGATACGCCACATCCACATTGATGACTGATGGTTCGGTATTTCCTCACGTTCAATGCCATTTAACAAAAAATTTACATAATTTCTGCGAAGTGCGTGACAACATTGATAGCCTTGACCCACCATCCGTAGCTCAAGAACCAGCAAGGTCCCATAGACTGCACAACCACCAGCTTATCAAACAAACCGTTAGAACAGATACGTGCATGCATTCCTGTACACCCATCAGAACAGTTAAGACATGCAGTAAACCTCCCACAATGCACCATAATTGCCCCCAACCACAAATCCCTTTTAAGAATTAAATTTAAATTCTTAGAAGTTCATCTAAGTTCAAGTCCACCTCCCCTATGGCATCCTCATTAAACTTCCTCGCGGAGTATTTAGGAGTAACCAAGTACCAAGACTGCGCAAGTCCCGTGCGTATTCGAACTTTAAGTTGGTCCCAACCACATTGAGTTTTACGTAAATGCGCGGTTATGTTTCTTTAAATTACACCAGTTTATCGTGTAGCTTATGGCTGTACATTTTCTAGGATAAAGCAAGAATGGAAGACCATTGCTTTAAACGAGCACACATTTTTTCTTCTTTTTTTTTGGTTTGGATGTTTTTATTCCCGAAAAGATTTTCACATTGGTGTGCCCGACAGCTTACTTCCCATTCATTATAACTTATTTTATACAAAGATTTATGTAAAAGCAGAATGATTATGTTCTCAAATTTGGTATGAGCTTCGCCTTTACAATATTTCCCAAGAGAATGCTCGATGATAAAGCTCACCCCAGGGGTGTGCATGCTTTTGGGGTCAACAATGGGGCAGTTCGGCCACGTACACAGCGGGCGTAAAAGGTTTCAAAATGTCATTGCAAATTGCACAACAGTGGGACATAAGTGGAGGTATAAGGGCCAATGAAAACTTTAAAGTTGTTTCTGGAAAAATATATCCTTTGCCCTTATTTTTTTCCTCATGTCTTTTATACTTTTCGAGGCTTTGCATGGTGAGGTATCAATATAAATTCGGTTTGCGGTAACACCATGTGTATATCTACTAGCTATGTAGATTTGGTCTTAGAGAACTAGTTCTTGCTTTTTATTCTACTGCCGCGGAGTAGATTTGGAATCGGGAGACTACTTCGGGAGACTACTTAGTTCTGAAAAGAGCTGTCCAGCTTATTTATAACAACTACCCGGGCGGAGGGTAGGAAATCGGCCGGGACTACTACTTTAGCTTAATAGGGGACTTCTCGTTAGTAACTTCACTGCCGCAGAGTGAGTTATTGCTCTCAACGTTTCGACTAGCTTGCTCTAGTCATCGTCATGTCTTTTCTTTTATTAGCGGTTGATCCAAAATGCTGACACATTATTTTGCCCATAAACCGAAAGTACGGACCAAGAAAGACCAAGTGTGTAAATTGTACTACAGTTGTTAAAATCAAATACGATCAATATAAAGTAACATATAAATAAGTCAGTTTTAATATGATTACCTGTAAATAATCTATTTTCCAAATTGATGCCAGGACCAATTATTATAACAACATTTCCAAAATACTTCTAAAATGCTTTTTGAATACTCATAATAGTCAGCAGGTGTGCGAACCTTGACACTATTACCTATTGTTTGTAACAGGGGAAAATGCTGCCACGTACATCTTTATTTTAATAATTGTTTGGGGTTAACAAAGAAACATTTCGTATGAATAGTTTTTTGAACCCCCCCCCCCCCAAGATCCAGGTTTATGGTTTTTTAATGTTCTCGAAGGCTGATGGATAACGATAGCTGTTTGGCTTCAATTCAAGTTTGAATTCAATACATTTAGTTCTTTTTCTTTTCTTCAATTCATCAATATTTATTTCCATATTCATAAATCAAAATGTACAGCTTGATTAGTTTAACTGAGACTGTATGGTGGAACGACCCATTACTGCAAAAACTTGTCGGCTGTAATATATTGTACAAAACAGGTAAAAAAAAGAATTGTATTATATTTTACAAAACACAAGAAGATGGAAAGTATAATAATACAATTTATATTACAACATCCAGAACAATTAAACACAATATCGCACGCAAAGATCAAAATGAGGCGGGGATAGAAAACAAAATAGTTTATAGATTGCTGTTCTGTTTGTGTTTGGTGCCTGTTTTTGTAAAAACAAAGATGGGAGTGATGTATCTACCAAACAGACCACTGATGTGTAGGTTTTGCCGGTCATTTTCCGCAAATCAGCGGCAACTTTCAACACCGTCTTATTCTAATTCGTGCAACATTGAAGGCGCCCCAAGAACTGTCATTTGATTTCAATTGTGTGTTTTTTTTTCTTCATCTTTAATTTTCTTTTATTTCATTTTATGTAAACACGAACAGATCAATCAATAAACTGCTGTCAATAAACCAGACTTGACTTGGAACTGAAGTTGGTTTGAAAACATGAAAATGGGAAAAAGTTTATTTTCAAGAAAAACAAAACAAAACAAAAAAACAACACCCAAAACCTTTACACTTTATCCTTTCAAGTATACTGTGGTTTCTACAACTAATTGGCATGTGAAACTCTGAATTGTGTTTTATAGGAGGCAGACATAACCCAAGGTCGGGCTTAGCAAAATATTTTTCTTTATACTCGTCCACGACCTGATTAATTTTCGAGCACACTCAAATTGAAGAGAACGGCGATTTGTGACGTGCACGTGACAGTCCGAAGGTCGATTTAAAAGAAATGGAAATTATAGGCCCATGCAACTCGAAGAGGGTCTTTTATAAACAGTTTACTGTGCAACAAAAGAATCGCATTTTTCATAATATGATGATCCTTCACGTCGAATCAAATAGCACGATCACTCTTGCAAACTTTGATTAGTATTTGTTACGGAAGATAAGCGTTTAATGCACGCGGGTTTTATCCACTTTAAACTCCAAGCACCCGCATCTACCCCTCTTTAAGTTACAACAGGTGTGCGGAGCTGTGTTTGGGAATTATGTAGCACCTTTGTAAGGGTATACAAAGTGATGCGACGCAATCTGCTGCCAACCATGCCAACAAACACCGGGGCAAACTATTTTTCTTTAATAGGTATAGATTGCAATAACGTCACGAGCTTCCCACGATCCTCTCCGAATGCGCCATCTTGAAAAAGGTACAACAACGAAGTTGTAATGAAAAAAGACTAAATGTTAAAATCATCAAAGATGGCGAACGATGGTCAATCAGAGAGAATTGTGGGATATGTGACGTCATGGGCAATCCACCTACAGCGATATTAAAGTGGACTTGGTTTTTTTTACATGCATTACATGACACACACGGGCCCTACGGCTGTACGTCCCATCCGAAGGACGCAGATCAACGGGACGCAAGTGCCATGACCAGGTCTGGAACCGAACCCCGGCACACCCTGGCAACGCCAAAACTTGAATCAGGCACGCAAAAAAGACTGTTCCAACATTGATGATCCGCTAGAAACATGGCTCAGAGATATAGAACTTTGGTATTGAAGCTTATAGATAGATTGCACATGACGTCATTGACGGCCATCTTTGATGACAAACAATGGAAACGTGCACGCGTGTACGCTCTGCGTAATACGACTCTCTCTCTCTCAGCCAATGATAGCCTTCCACGTGTGCACGTTTCGTCAACGATGGCGGCCAATGCAAGGGACTCTATCTTACAGGTAAAAGCGACGAAGAAACGAGGCAAATGCAAAGCTAATGTGTCGTCCGAACTGGCGGCTACAGCTACGGCTACGACTGCTGCTAGGCATGTTGCCAACGGATACTTCAAAACACGATGCCGTAGCCGTAGCCATTGCCGCAAATTTGGACACGCCCTTGGTATACATACGCGCAGCACGCAAGGGCCAACCTTCATTTTACCTCTATCAGAGGGCGCCCTACTTCAATGGCGTCACGTGCGGATGGTCTTGTGACGATTTCCAATTTAAAAAAACAACCAAAAACATGATTGATGCCCGGAATGATTTTGTTCGGACTGAAACGAAACCATCAATCACTTCTCAGAGTCTGTAAAGATTGTGCAACTCTCCGTGGAATTAACAATGGTAACATTCCCCCAACCAAAACACTCAATTTGGGGAAGCCATTATTTAACACCTGTTAAAGTGGGAGGGAGGCGTATAATATCGGACGTGGAGTCCATGGCGAAGAAACCTGTTTAATCATTATCAAGTGTGTTCATAAATCATCGATCATTTGACGTGTTCACCGTGCCGTGTCGGGACCGCAGTCGGATTTTACACGCAAGTTCCACGCACGTTTGACTTTAAAAGAACTGCAACTGCCCCAGTACATGCATTTCTTTTGAGGGGTACATTGCAATTATGACAATTTAAACTCACATTTATTTCCATACCGAGTGAAGTGGTGCAAAACAAACAAAAAATATGCGTGAAAGTTAATGGAATTTTTTTTTTGTGTCTTTCTGTTACACAATGTATTATTTGTTTTTTGGTGACGAAACCAAGGATGCCTCGTAATTGAACTTCATCACTGCAGCTAGCAAGCCTGGGGAAACCTACAAACAAGGGTGCTTGCTATAAATACACAATACTCATTTCTGCTTAGCAGGAAATTGTTAAGCATTATTTTCTGCTTAAGCAGCTCTATGAAATTGGGCCATGGGTTTGAGTCCTGGGGCCAATTTCATAGAGCTGCTTAAGCTCAAAAAGTAGCACGACAAAACAGTGCTTACCAGAATAAGGTTACCAACCAAAAACACCATGTCACATGTACAGTCTTTGACTGGTATCATGCTTACTTTTCCTGAGCAGAGCACTTTAAGCAATGTTTTCTGCTTAGAGCGGCTTTGTGAATTTGATCCTGGTAAGAAAAGAAAATATCGTCATCGTGTAGGAATTCAAACCTGACGCGTCACATGTTTACAAGAGAGCCACAGAGTTTGGACTTCCTGCAGGCGGGGTTTGTCTACAGATCAATGGAAGAATAATATAAACACCATATTTTATTGAGATTGGAGTCTGGTTTTCTTCTTTTCTTTTTTGTAAAGTTTTTCTCGAGTTTGACTGTAATTTCAGAAGGAAACATTTCTCAGGTTGGTCGGTACTGGTATTGACTTTATCATCAGTGAGCTTATCTTTCTGGTACCGTAATGAAAAAAAAACCAAAATGGACTCTTTAAGCACTGTAACCTGTAGGGCTGAAGATACCTGTGTAGAGAAGATGATGAAGGAGTGTTCAGTTTTAAGATGTTGGAGGAAAACCTCCAAGTAGCGAAAACCAAGGGACTGATAAAAACGAAGAGCTGACAACATTTGCATCTTGCAATCGCGGAGATTGTGTACAACAATCATTCAGATACTTGGAATTACGTTCAACGTATACATAGGAAAAAAAGTTTCCATAATCAGGGAGGATTTTTTTAAAACTTATTCATCACAACATGAAAAGATTGATTTTTATTTTTCAGTGGAACTTTCTGCAGAAAATGGGGGAGAACTTGCCAGCTCTGGAAACCAACCGTATGCAAGGCTCCGGCCCTACTGGGATGTCGACCCACAGAGGAGAAAGGCCAGACATATTGAAACTACTGAGCCAACCTGATTTTTGAATGCCCATCACAAATTGGAACCTATATTATCCATTTTCCCCACAGAGAAACTGCCAATCCAGTTGGCATTGGCCTTTGTATGTTTATTGAACTTAAATTGTTATGATTGATGTGTTGATGGTAACGGAGCATGCTATTGTATTTCGCAGACAGGGGGCGGGGATGATGATTTCGCAATGTGTTTGTCTGAAACCGTCCAACAGTTTGCTATTTTGATAACATAGTTATCTGTTAAGGTTACCCAATTTTTGCCGTAATGATATTTATGTTATTTTACGAGGAAGCAAACATTGGGAAGCTATATCAATAATTGCTGTAACATTTTTAGGAACGCTAGCCATGCTTGTGGATTAGGGTTGGAGGGTTACAGGTTTGGGGTTGGGGTTAGGGTTAGGATTAGGTTTAGGGTTGGAGATAGGGCTAGGGTTTGAGATAGGGTTAGGAGTGGAGATATGAGCATTATTTACAGTATCTTGATAGCTGAATGGCACTATTGGAACACCTTTAAAATTCAGCGCGCACAGTTCCAC
>CM021537.1:2287232-2305187 GCA_010994315.2 Pisaster ochraceus | reverse complement strand
CCCCACTCTGATGGTATTACCATTACATACATATTTACCAACTTCATTACATTGCTATCAATGTCGTGAATTCTCTTTGTCCCTCTAAATAACTTAACGCTCTAGCGCATTAAAAATGTCAGTACACAACATTACAATGGATTCCAACGTGAGGATACAGCATTGTTCATGTTGTGTTCCTTCGATCTACCGTCCCCTCTCTTCGGATAAAACCTTACCAATGATGGTGTATGTCAGTGTATGAATATGCAGTGTATACGGTGCGCTTTACCGGACTGAATGCATGAGATGACATTATAAATTGAAATTTTCAAGAGTTGAGCCGGGATTTGATTTCGTCTTAACTCACCCGCATCTAGACTACAAGTGCATCTTGACATTTTTAAACTCAAGATCTTACACAAACAATGGTTTCGGTTTTCCTCCAAAGACAGATCGCACACAATAACCGTCGGAATCAAGTAGCACAGTGATTTTTTATCCCGACTGTTTCATGTCAGGACGAATCGCTCATCTCGATATTTCAGATAAAAAAAAAAACTCATCTGGTTACACAATTTGACGACAAAAAAACAAATCAAAAAGTTCTCATTAAACAACCGTCGGGTGACAAAACCAAACCTGGTCGTCTATTTCTGCGTTCCCATAAGAACTGAAACGCTCCCGTGATTTCGTCTCAAGTCGCAAATTGTCTGAGAATAAGAAATATCGATATGTTCTATTCCCATGAGAGACGTTTACTAAACTGAATTGCAAATTTGAAGGCTATGATACCACATAGAATGACAAACGAGGAGAGGAAAACACGCGGAAAGGAAATTGATTCTTAACACCAAACTGAAATTTCCTGTCATCAATTTGCGACATAACCAAAAAAATTGACATTATCAGGCATCTTTATATCAATATCGTTGACGGTGTGAACAGTTCCGTGTAGAAGCCATCGCACATTTTAAGAATAGATCATGTAACTGTTGTTTACAAAAAGAGTGCCCTTGTACATTCCAGGGGCTTGTGGCAGGCAAGATAACGCACAAGTTTTGACATGTGTACACTTTCTTCGTATCAAACGCTTCTATATAAATCGGACAGCGCAATCTCTACCAAAAAACCAAACATTTAATGTACCCATTGAGTTGTAAACAAATCATTCCTACAAGAAGTTAAGGCTTTAGAAATATACAGATTGATTTTTTTGTGACATCACAAAAACTATAGGTGTTCGGGTAAAATGAATGCCAGGTAAATATTTAAAAGGTCAAACAAAACATACAATAAAGCTTGATAATACATATTATACTATTTGAACACAAGGTCAAACAAAAAATCGTTGCTTTTTTTATATACCCGATCGGAGATCAGTTGATTAGAAAAGGGAGATCAGTTGATTAGAAAAGGAAGACCAAGCTAAGACCTAATATTAACACTTATTAATTAAGGTTGTAGATAGCATGCGCGAACAAAATACTTGTTGTCGAGCATTTTTTTTCAACGGGAAAAACCTAAAACACAAAATTTGTGTTCTTAGATAATGTTTCAATTGAACAAGTTCAGCCGACGACTCATCAACAAATCTTGGTTACGCCATTTTGGGAGTTAGTTTCCATGGGTGCGTGCCCATTTAAGGCCCATTGGCTTCCGATAAAATACCGTATTCAGATCAGTATAAGATATTTTCATTAAGATTCTTATGTTTGCAAGGTTTGGGCCCTACATATCTCCAAGACCTCATCCAAAATCATCATCCAGTTCGTAATCTCCGCTCAAAATCCAAGTCTCTCTTAGTATGTCCCTCGACTTTCACTAGATTTTATGGGGCCAGAGCTTTTTGCAGTAGCAGCAGCAGAATTATGGAATAGTTTTCCCGACAACATAAAACAAGTGCAAACAGTGAATTCATTTAAGACAAAGCTAAAAACACATTTATTTTTGCAATAGCCTTCAGTATTTCTTACTGTGTCAACTAAATTTTCCTTCATGTACTTACTTACTTACTTGTCTCTATTGTCTAACTTTAACTTCTCTTTTTTCATCTCAGAGCGCATGGAGACTTCTCTGTGATTGTGATATGCGCTATACAAGAATGGTCCAAACGCTCACCAGTCAATGTGGTTAGCTTTTTTTATCCCAAGTAATTTTTCGCATTTTTAAGTTGACATTTTCTGGTAAAGTCATCCAAAACCAGACACTCTCTTCAGAATGATAAGTAGAGCTTTTTATTAATTTCCCATCTGCTCTGTAAATGACGTGTCTCGTAACCTTTAAATCGATTCAATTATGGAATGCTTGTGAATAATTAGTCTTTGTGAGTGATGGACAGATTAAGAGAGCCCATTCAGCTTTAATTGGTTTGGTCAATATTTCATCACGGTCAGGCACCAGGAGTGATGACTTGGTTCGGGCTACTACGCAATGTATTGTTAGAATTCCTCTATAACAACTGGATCTGATCACTCATACTATTTTTTATTCAATACAGGTACACGTACAACGTTGTGTGCATAAAAAAATATCTTTGACGAATTTGTTTCTAATAAACTGTTACAGATAATTGGGCTAGATCCAACGAACAGAATTATAAATACAAGAAATTGTCACCAAATTATTTTATTGATATGACAAATAAATTGATAAAAGCAAGTTGTTTTTATATATTTATTTGTTTATTTATTGTTTTAAAATGTATTTCCCCCTGTTGATGTGTGCATGAAATTCATCTTGGACAAAACACAATTTAATATGTTTCTAATTTCTAGTGAATATTTAGAGTTAAAGGTAAAGCTCAAACAACTATAGTATCAATAAAGGAACTATGTTTTTGTTGTTACCCATTTATTTGTTTATTTATTACTTTTTCCACTGAGAAAATATAATTAGGTGTTGCAAACTGCTTACCAACCAAAAGGACCTATGGTATAAATGCAAACATTAATTAGTGGCCTGACGTTTCGACCCCACCAGAGTCTTTCTCTCGACGGAAATTATGTTTTTCCTGTTCAAGAGGAGCTTTACAGTTCCAATTATTACAACCAAAAATCTACATAGAGCATAAATGGCGTACAAATGTTTATGCTAACTCGACAACACATTTACGCTCGTCCACCACACGAGTTCAAGTCCATCCCCCGTCCTGTGATTAGTAGCACGATTTTCAACCTCTATACCCTTCACAAACCTCTTACCCAAACAAAAGATATAACTCGAAAACGCATTTATTATCAGACATTTTGTTATCAGATTACGTGGTCGTTTGTTGGAAATGTCAAAAAGCCCCCAGCGCCAACTGAAGAAGGAGAAATCTGTTCAAGAAATAGCGTCCGAAATCCCCGGTCAAAATGAGAGCAAGTCTCGGTACTTCAGCAGATCGAGGCACTCTAGATCGCCGTACACAGATGCAAGCTGCCCGGAGGGTTAACTCTGCTCAAGCCATCGTTGCTTTGAGAGTTTGTGTCCACAGTATTTAAGGGGCCGTCTGCAAAACGATGTAATTCTCGCGAGGATTTTCTGATAAGAATATTATGCTCTGGTCGTGAAATATTAAAAAATATTTTAAGTATCTGATTAGCCAGTGTACCTGGGGGACTCAGTTTTGTAGCGGTTGATATAGCCACTTGTTATTGTAACATTGTTTGTAAAAAAAGCTAGCTGCACACACAGTGATCAGAATATCACTAATTTCCATAAGTACTTTAATTTTCGGTTTACATCATTATGTAGACGCCAAGTCAATACATTATCCATGTCAATGTCTTTGTTAAAAGGATCAAAGCAGTTTATTGATGTTTCAAATGTTGCTACGAATGAATCAGTCTTTATTGTTCTTAGTGCATTAATTTATTTCTCTCCAAAACTCACAGACAAAATACCGAGTGAAAAGACACAAGGAACAAAATGATCTCAGTGCTTATAAACACAAAATGAACAACAATAACATGGCAATGTGTGGAGAAGGCTAGAACAAATAGGAATTTTTTTAAAAACCTGTGTACAAAACGTTCAGTCTGTTTATGAAACTATTCAAATAACAACATAAAGGCAAACATGAAAAAAGTGTACTTTAAACCTTGGCACAAAGCAAACGACCATCCATTGCTTGGACCAGGTGGAAATTGTTGGCTGCTGATTTGAAAAGAAGAAGTATTTTAAGGGTGGAAGGTTTAATGTTTTTCCGATTTAACACGAACATTCTTATTTAAATTGATGGACTTTTGGGACGCTAGGTGGCAGCAGACTTACCAGACACACAACTCTCTTACTTTATTACTAAATATTTAGAACAAAAAGCATTACCCAAAACCACCACAAATATAAAGTTCTAAGTATCAAGTCTCAATTGTAAGAAAAGTACTTGCCCTGGAATTTTATACATAAGCTAAATTTTGAGAAGCGTTCAACTTCACTTTTACTGATATCTACGAGGGGTGTCACTTCGTGGCGTACAGGTGATGAATTATATCAATGACTGGTGTGGGGGAAGGTGGAGCCTAATGGACAGGAAATGAGCGTGTGTGATGAGTAGGGGGTATTGATGCAGATACATTGATCTCGTCATAAGGGACTGGCATGTAGGCTTTCGACTCGTTTAACCCACGCATCTGACAAACTACGGGATAGTAAACGTTTTCAGGGAAATCATTTTTCTAGCCGAAAGAGGTTGAAAGAGAGACCACTTATTTTAGACATAATGGGTCGATTATGCATGCAACAGTCTAATAAAAAACAGACGTTGTTTTTCCTCATAGCATGTATGGATTAAATGACTGCTTTACTCTTACGATCAAACCGATCTGATTCTCACACCACATGAAAACAAATAAAGATGTCTAATAGTAATATGAGGAAAGGCAACTTGAGCAACCAAGTGGTACTAAGGTGATGATGTTGATGTTTTTGTTGTTCTTATATCTATTTTTTTTCTCGTAAAGTGCCTCAATCGTCTATGATTTTTGGCGCTCATTCAATTTACGATTCATATTTTGTTTTTAATTAATTCGAATCATTGGTAAATAGATTAGGATTAAGAACGTTTGTTGTCGTTGTTGTTGTGACTGTTTTTTTTTTTAAATATATATTCTTTTCTTTTGCTTCTTCTCCCCCCTTGATTTGTTGTTGCCAATTTTTTTAATTGGAGCGTATGTGAATGGTGAACCGGGAAGCTGTTGATTACAACAGAATACAACTATTTCCATAGAGCGCCGTTTGGTGCTAATTAATGTTTAAAGTCTACTATTTTAAAAATTATTTTCCATCAATTGGATTTGATTTCTCAGAGCAGAACACTATACTGAAAACAGATTCACGCTGAAGGAATGGCTTTTGTAGCAGTTTACCGTCCTCAAAATATTTCAGTGAAATACTTTGTAACTATTTTCCAGTTTCGTTGCAAACGCAATTTATTTACGAAAAATCAAAACTCTTGTGTCAAGGCTACAATAATTTACATGCACGGCACGACTGAACCCACGCATTTTGTGGAAAACATGTATCATAAATAATAGAACTATTCATATTTTGGCCATCGATGTCGTAGGTAGTTTAGTTAACTGCGCAATATCGATTCTGTATTATGCAGTGTGTTACTTTAAATTAAAATATTATTATGAAACCTGTTTCGTTCAGCTAGACAAGAGACCCAAAGCAACGTAGCAAGGGCATCGCCCCCAGTATGATTTGAAAAGAAAAACATAATCACATTTTATGAAAGTACATTTATGATTATTAGAAGAAAACATTAATCAGTCAACCCTGGAAATTCAGTGATATCAAATTACACTTTCTAATCAGCAGGGTGTTTGTTGCCGACAGTCAAAAGGAAACACTCTGTTTGCACAAATCAAAAACCTAATGTATACATTTTTTGAAGTTATTTTCTCTTCTATGTGTCTCAAATATTAACCTTTTTAAGATTTATTTATTCATTTGTTTTCGAAAACTTTTAGTTTCCAATCGGATAACCTTTTTCGTTTTAATACATTCATTTATGTTTTGTTTTTTTATCAGTATATATAACATCCAGGGTTTCGAAATCGATGGCATTTCGGGAATCACGTACTTTTACCTTAACACTAACCTAACCATAACCATTGTGATCATTTTTAACGTAAGAGGGAAACGAAATCGCGCACCTTGACGGGGCCAGCGTTTGAAAACGCGCGAGACTTGGACATAGAAGTAGACTTGTTTCAAACCTCAGTTAACTTTTCCGTTTATTTCATTTCCTAGTTAGGTAATTGAATGAACGCATTTGACTCAATGTGAAATCAATATAATAGAAGACGTGGCTCTTCAACAACTTGAGCTATAAGGTCACAGCTCTGAGATTTTGCGAACACATTGCACTTAAAAATGGACTAATGGAATAGAGAAAGGAAACACAAATCTAACAAAGAAAAGAAAAGAAAAAAAAAACTAAAAACCTTCAACCTCTTCGATTTATTTTTAATGCAAGAATGAAGTGCCTTACCGCATACACAAAAATATGTCCAGGCTTTTACATATCTCTATGGTTAAGCAAAGTGACCCTCATATTCCTTCCAGAAACTGTTCAATATTGATTCTTTTGTGGTTGAAATTACCAAGAGGAAGAAACCATCTCCATTGTCATCTAAGCTCAGCACATCGAGAAAAACAGTCTTCTTAATGGATGGTCACGTATCTCGTAACGTATCTCTTAACGGAGTCTCTTGATACATAACAGAATAACAGAGCACTGAATAATGATTTGCACATCTTGATTCTAGAAAGAAAATTTGCATCCGGGGAAGAAATGTAATGCGGAGATCACGAGCACCGGAGAGAAGGTAATTAACTGGTAGAGACCATCTCCCAATAAATGAATAAATAAATAAATAAATAAATTAGTAATAAACAAATAAAATAATAATAATAATAATCATCATCATCATCATCATCAAATAACAACAACAGAATGTATAAGAAAATAAATGATGCCATGTTTTCGGTTTATGGTCTGTTGCATGGTTTGTGGTTACTGTTTTAATAATTTGCAATGTTTTATTGACTTTTTATGGTTTATGGTTGAGATTTAACGGTTTATGGTTTGTTTGTGTCATTTTTGTTGAACGGTTATAGCAAGGATTTATGAACTTTTTCGTAATTAATGTTTTTGGTTTTGATGTCATGTTTATGGTTAATGGGATTGGTGTACAGAATCGTTTATGGTTGACAGTTTATAATTTGTGACGTCATGTCTATAGGTTATGGTTATGATTAACGGTTTGTGGTTTGTGACGACAGGTTTCCGGTTCGTGGCCTATGGGCTGGTTTGTGGTTAAATATTTAGGCCTAATAGTTTTACATGATGAGTTTTGATGTACTTTTTATGGTCTCTAATTTAGAGTTGACGGTTTCAGGTTTGTTTCTGTCGTAGTTTTCTGGTTCTAAAGATTTTTGACAATTGTCGTTTTTATGGTTTATGGCTTGGGATGTCTTGTTCACGGTTTATATTTAACAGTTTATGGTTTGATGTAGATTTGTGGTTTACTATGAATGGTCTACTATAAAAAATATGTAGACAAAAGCTACAAATAAATATTAATTTATTCATGTGATTCAATTATAAGGCCAATACGAAAGGAGAAACTTCTCCGCTCGGGTACATTCTGTGTTTGGATTATTTTGCTTTCTATTTGGAGGGAATTTATCCATTCATGATATCACAATTTTTTAACATGTAGTCATAAACAATCAATCCATCTTTTTTCTTATCATTAAATTAATCAGATTTTCAAAATCGAATGGTAGCAGGTTAAAGGTGACACACAACAGCACTTTAACACCGATTCAATTAAGGCTGTCTTAGCACACATTAGAACTGGTGAGTATCGCCAAACCATGAGTAGTTTATCACGACCAGCCATTTGCAAATTTTAAGAAGGCACACTCCAAGAGTTAACCCAAGTCTTTCTATAAATCTACCATACCGCTGATGTGGTTAGAGGATAGCCTTCATTCCAGGCGCACGGAAACGGACGCGGTGTCAAGTGGTTATACGACACTTGGGCTAATTTGGTTCGGTGGTGGTGTTGTATATTATGCTTATAAAACAGTCCACATTGTGCGCATTGAATGAAGGCTACAAGCCGCACTTGAGCACTCGATGGTGGAATTGAAGGAGAGAATATACTAACACTGGGACGAAAAGGAAAACTGTTTGCCTAATCAGAAGAGTATAAAAAAAATACATCAGAGAAACATGTCAATTGTTTTTGTTTACACTGGATTTAGAATTGTCCCCTTATCGTCACGAAATAAATTGTCCATCACAGTTCAGTCAGCACCGTGTGAAAATACAGCGTACACTATAGACACGCAACTATATTATGGGGAAAAAGAGAGAAGAAAGGAGAAAAAAATGGTTTTCTTTTAACACGAAGAAGCCCACACCATAATCTGGGGTTCTGATCACGATGTTTTGAATAAAATGTCTAGGATTGTTTTGTCTATGATTATTTAAGCCCTTTTGGGGGGATAAAAGATACAGACGGCTCCACTTATAAGACAGTTATATCTTGGTATAGGTTTGTATTTAACATGGGATACATCTGCTTAGTGCATGAGTGGAAATAGTTTTCTGAGAAAAAAAAACCCTCTGAGACATGACTCCCCTTTTAAACATGTGGAATGGTCCAGTCTAGGATATCAAGGAATATGACCCCCCGGCCATTACACTTTGAAGAAATGTCTTAGTTAGTCACTGGAGGATTACTATATGGGTACCGCCACTCCCTTTTAATTAACAATACCTGCAATGGTTTTAACAAAAGATATCATTGTTACCAAAGCAGCATAATGCACGCTCGGTGTTGGCTGTCGTTTAAACTCATGTATCTTGTTTGACATTATGGGTATTTTTATCAATAAATTTTAAACACCACTACAATTAAGGAGCAGAGTACATTTTTCCTTATCGATTTCTGACTCCGATCTCTGTACAAGAAGATGGATAGATTGCACGCAAGGTGACAGTGCCTGGAAATGCCGTCTTACCCGCACTGGCGCCATTTAAAAAAAAACTGCTTCTGGGGGAAGATCATCTGAATCGGGCGCCGGGGATTGCCATCTGGGCGCGTCTTACACTCTGATTATTTTAACGGTGGAGAAGTCCACACAACTAAAGACCACGTGCAGTGACAGAGAAACAAACAAATGGATAAATAAGGGAACAGAGCAACTTTAACGACGTCTTACAAACAGTAAAAAGGAGAAAAAATGGAGCTGGACAGGACACGTAAGCTGCAGAAAAGATGACCGTTGGAGCTTACCGATCAATCACTGGACGCCATATGGGAGCAAACGGACTAGAGGGCACCGGAAAAAAGGACGGAGAGACAAGCTGCAACAATACTGGGGGACAGTCAGTTGGTGTCAACAAGAAACACAAAATAGAGACATTTGAAGACATCGTGTTGAGGCCTTCATCCAGCAGTGGATTGACTGAAAACTAAACTAAAACAATGAAGCCATTTGAATATGTAAATATGTAAATGGGCTGTACCGGAGAGAAGCCACTTCGGCTACGGCTATGGACGTCAGATAGCCGCAGACGTAGCCAGAGTCGCTAATTCAGACGCAGCCGAATCGTCATATAAGATAAAACACCACCAGTTTCAATGTGTATAACTTTATTGCAAGAATCGTAAACAAACAACAAACATGTGTTGTTGTTTTGATAAAGCTGAATACAGCTTTTCATGAAATTGGTGGTCAGTGGCCAATGAAACTTTTCATGTTCGAATTGCCCTGTGCAAAAACAGTTCTTATTTTTGTTTTTCGTGATCGACATAATTACATGAATTCGCGCACAATCCCTGACAAATCACCAATTGGAGTTTTCTTCCAAAAGTGACCAACTGTACACATTTTCCCAGGGTGTTTGTGTGATGTGTTGTTTGGGAAAGGTTAACAAGTCAATGCACCAACATTTTTAAAAACTGCACATCAAGACTGCATCGACGAAGCACGCAGCCACCTGCACAGCTGGTACATGCGTTAGACATTTCAGAACGAAACACCACTGTGATGCTCTAATCGTCACTGCGTGTGTAATTATAAAATTAAAATTAGCTGTAAGTCTCTGTCTAGACTGACTAAAAGGATATGTGGAGTGGGTTTATTATGGTCTCGCGTCTCGACGTTGTATATAAAGCGATCACTCCAACTACAATGGGACTACGGGAGACGTCTGCATTAGCCTTCAGTCAAGGCGCACGTGGCACACAGTTTACGCATCAAACACAAAAAAGACTAAGTGCAGGTCTGTGGTGTCTGGTGGTTGTACTTGGCTAAAAGGCTAATATGTTTAGGCATAACTCTGTGGGTTAAATGACTAGACATTGAGAAAAATAGCTGCCTGAAGAATGCGTCCACGTGATAGACGTACGTCATACAGTTCTTTGAAATGGGTCAGACAAGACATTGAGAAAACAGCAATGCAACGGTACATGATGTACCAGATATTGATATCCAAAATGTTGCTGACATTATTGTTTTCTGCCACGTTTTTTAACAACAACAACAAGAACAACAACAGCAGCTCAAAGAACTGTCTTTAACTATCACTACAACTACATTCAATTAAACTATAATATCTAGTTTTTTAATAATGTTTTTATTCTTTCATAACAATCACAATACCCAGCTCGATCATTCGGTTTGGTTTGGCTTTGAGTTTTAGTAGTTTCAGCGTAAGACAATAGGCACTTTAAATTCAAAGCCCGGGTATGAAAGGCAATTTAAATCAGGTTTATGTGCGCTGGTTCGAACTTAGACGATATTACTGAACGAAATCTATTTATCAGCAAATAAAGTCTGAAAGTTTTCTCATCAACGTAAACAACAACAACACAGACGGTAGAAATCTGTTTCCACGACGGTCAAATTATCTCTAATCATGCACCGTGGCGAGCCAGCAGTCGCCCCGAGAAAATCGAGTTAACCCCGGCACGGCACAGTACATTGCATCACCCTCCAAATCCCATGTCCGAAATTATCTCCCGCTAATCAACTATTCAAACACATCCTCCACTCCTCCGGGGGGCTGGTGTCGTCCCACTCTGGTCTTCTCATCCATATGATGCGGCATACCAAAATCTTGTTAAGGATGAGAATACAGTCTTGGAGGACAGATCTTCTTTCCTCTTGGATGCCGTTGGAAACAATCTGGAGACGTCGTATTGCCCCGGAGGAGGTGGAAACAACGACTTCTTCCGTGTTTAATGAGATTACTAGATGTCGGCCCGGCCGTACCTCTAGCCCGTGACAGTTGGCGGCACGTGCTACAGAACCAGGCCCCCGTGGTTCAAATTGACCGCTAATTCTGATTATTGGCTGGAATAAATCTTGCTAAGAAAAAGTCGTTGCTTAACCGACCTGCTCAGGGAAAAAAAGAGGAGGAAAAAACAGAGAACCGACGACCGGATCAAACTGGTTGACTTGTCGAGAACCGGTTTAAACTGGCTCTTCTTACAGTATACTCACACAAACTTTACCAGATGGTCTTACTGCAAAGTTTATCCTTTTTTAGTATGACATGGAACATGCGACTTCTAAACCCAAGTTTGCCGAAAATGTGTGGCGTGAGACAAATTTAACACAAATCATAAACCAATTCTTCTCAATATAGAAAGAAGGAAAAAAAAGGAAGGAGAAAGAAAAAAAAAACACCCGTGGGAGATTCCTTCAGTGCGAAAGACGCTAGCAAGCAGCGGAGCTTGACTCGGCTCGCAACTCATCTCTTGGGTTTGGTCGAACATTTGCGACGTGGACGGAATCAAAATCAGGTTCAAGTTGACGTCCAAACTGTCACGTTCAGACTGAGTTGCCTCAATCGGTAGCGTGATTCTCATTTTGACTCAATTGATTCTTCAATGTGACTGCTAAGTGATGGTGCCGTCCATCGTGTTCATTCAATTATGTCATCATTTGACGCTAAATGACTCCCGCTTGCGGACTTTCGGTCTCCAGTCAGGTTTTCATTTTATCAAATCATCGTTTCAACCCAAAGAATCGATATGTCAATTCAAATTAATAATACCGCATTAAGATAATTTGTTCACAGTCATTCTGACGGATTCAAGACTATTAGTAAAGCCATTGAAACTTCACGAACTTTACATAAGTTCAATGAACTCTGAGAGGGTGTCATGGCGGAGGGGATTAGCTGATCGAATAGTTCTGGTGGTTAAGTCCGATCATGAAGGTGTGGGTTCGAATCCCGGTCATGGCACTTGTGTCCTTGAGCACGATGCTGTACTATACTTGCTTATCTTCACCCAGGGGTAAAAACGGGTACCTGAAAGGGTAAAGGTTGGTTTTTGTGTTTGAAAAAGCCTTCGGAGCACCAAGGCAGCCCATGGCTTTCTACGTCCCAGGGAGCTGACATAGATTTTAAGGAATGTTATTGGCCCATTCACCAGGACATTATTGACCAGGGCATTAATTATCCTGATCATGACCAGGGCGTTAATGTAAAAGGCATCGATGAACAACTCGACAAGCACCGGTGCGACAAGTGAACTTGGAGCGCTAATAAATTTTGTAAAATCAGAAACGAGATTAATAGAAGAAAGGCATCCATCATGGCCAATTATTCCGAAAATCAGTTTACCATAGGCTCATTGCAACACACATGAAGTCAATATAACAAGATCAAGTCTAGAATTGATGATGGATGCACATACAGGGCTATACTATCCCAATTCTATGTTCGGAACTGTGTTTCTTTGGAATTTTCAGAACCAAGGGCACTGTTCTTTACACAAGCACATTAATGTCTAGTTTCTCAGCAAAGTTTTTAGTTTTTACAATGAAGTGTACATCTATACATCTACTGCTGTGGCACCATGAGTGATGTAGTTTTGAATATGCGTTTGTATAAATCCGGCATAATTATTTTTCAAGTCTGCTGGAACAGTGTTACAACAAACAACAATTTGTCCAAACACTCAGTTTTGTGGAAGTAAGATTTTAAACAATCTAACAGTGCACTTTCATGTACTTAATTCCGGTTCAATGCACTGGATGACGACCGACCTGTGTTCGTCATCCCATGGCTGATAAAAAATGCGTTTCTATAAATACGGAGTAATTACGCGCAACATAATATGCAAAGCACGTAGCAATTCTGCACCACTGCTGACGATCAGGTCAGCGTATGTGATTGCCGGCTACGCGACACTAACTCTGGTCGTTAGACCCTGCATAAATTATTATTGTGTTTACATATTCAAATACTTTGCGCAGCTATTTTGTTTCCGCTTTCACGCAAACCACTCACACTGAGGCTGGATGCAAGACTATAGCCTTATCCCAAAAGCCACACGATAACTTTACCTCTGGAAGTCAGCCCCCGCGGCTTATCGTCTTAAAATACGGGCGGTTGCGGCCATTTTGTTTTGAGTTCCACCCAAGTGTAAGCAGCCACACTGAAGCTGGGCACAAGAATATTCTTACCCCCACAGCAACAAGACTACCCTATCTTTGTTTTTCAGCCCTCGCATCTATCATTGGTTTGTTGCGGCCGTTTTGTTGTTGCTGCCACACAAAGCATCCACACAAAGGCTGGACGCAACATCAGTTTTACTCTTACAGTCACACAACAACCTTACATCCCGTCGTGAAGTTTTGTATTCGCATTATTTTTTACAGTATAGAATCTGCTGTGGCCATTTCTTCTGGCTTACACGAAAATTTCCGCAGCCACACGGACCTCTTAGCGCAAGACCAGAGCCCAACTTCCTGCTTACCCCGAGTACAAAACGTAGCTAAGCACAACAAAACTATGCTTACCAGATTAAGCTTATCAGCTAAACGTCGTGAAGTTTTGTATTTGTATTATTTTTGCAGTATAGAATCTGCTTTGGCCATTTCTTCTGGCTTACACGAAAATTTCTGCAGCCACACTGACCTCTTATAGCACAAGACCAGAGCCCAAATTCATACAGCTGTTTTAAGTACAAAACGTAGCTGAGCACAACAAAACTATGCTTACCAGCTAGACTAAATTGTGACACATGTACAATTTGCGACTGGTACTCTGCTCAGTTTTGCTCAGCAGAAAATTGCCACCAATATTTTCTGGTTACGTACCGCCAAAGTATGAGAATATGGTAAGACGGAATATTAAGTCCCCTGATGAGCCGGAAAGACGAGCCGTGCCCATTGTTCCTCGAGGTCTTGACTAACGTGCACTTTCCTGAAGCAGCTGTTGCCCCTGGGGCATCATACCGGGCTGCCTTGAATCTTTATTTAAATATAGATGTCGTCATGGTGATTAGGGGGGAAAAGTGTACTAAATATTTCGCCAACACAATGTCATTAAAATGCACCACGCGGTGCTCCGAGGCAAAAAAAGAGACTGCTCTGCATCAACATTTTTACTCGCCCTTTATTGGTGATCATGGATTTCGTGGCAGAAAAAAACACTTCTGATTAAGCTTTGAGAACACGTTTGATGTTTGTTTACTCTCTGATTCTCGTTATTTATCCACTAAGAAAAATCAGTGGAGCGATATTTTCTTCTCAAGAGTTTGTTGCGAATCGTGGCCAAGTGGTACTGTGCGTCGGACTCAAGCTCTGGTATCTCTGCAGAGTGTGGGTTCGAGTCCCGGTCTTGACACCTGTGTCCCTTGAGCATGATACTTTAATTACCATTTATATTGCTTCGTCCTTTACATGGGACGTGAAGTCGTCTGCCCCGTGTATGTATATTACACATACAAGAACCCAGCACACTTATCGTTGTGAAGGGATTTGCCCGTGTTTGCGATGGTTTGACAGATGTTATATATTGGTCGCATAATTTTGAAGCATTTTTTTTTTAACAAACCGGTCTTAAAAACGTATCAATGAGCTTTCAGACGCCCGTAGATAATGTGCTATTTAAGAAACGATTATTGTCCTTAAATTATAATTATTGAAGCAACTGAAGCAATGTCACCGGTAGAGGGCCACGATCTCCACGGCCGTACTGAACCGAATGGAAATGCCAACAGTATCGCAGTGTTTGAGAGAGGAATCGTTTCCATCATAAAAAAATTGTCGCCAGGTTGCAATGACACCTCTAGGTGTCAGGCCCGAGAAAGTGTAGATTGACACATTCTCGCAGCAGTTCAGGTGAGTCTTCGTCTGCATGGCTGAGTGATAGCGTAGACGGAACGTATGAGACGGTTTTTTTTTCACAAGTTTATGTGAAAGCCAAGAGGCCGTGCCTCGACCAGGTGCGACTGGGAAGACTGCGAAGTGACGGGCTCTGCGGGAAATGGGTTATAAAAGGGACACCGAGCCGCATGGTGCATTTTGAAATTCGATTTTGCAGGAACTGACGATAATTTGACTAGTTGGTGTTGGTTGACGTGTTTGGCACTGTGTACAGAAGTGTGGAGGTAGATTACCTCGCGAAAACCACTCCTTGGTGACCGAGGGAGTCAATAGTTTCAACCATAGCGCGAGTAAAAACAGTCAATATTTTATTGTGCTACACCCCACATTGCAAAAAAAGTGGGTGTTAAAATTTACACAATGGGGTGTTGGCACTTATAGACTGCAAAAAAAGAAGATTACTTTACACCATAGGGTTCCAAACACTAACTTAAAAAAACAATTACGTTGGTGTTTTTTTTAAACACACTAAGATGTTAATTTGTATTCCCTTGTCGGTATCTACGGGTGACAACACCAATGGTGTTAATTTTAACACCCAAGTTTAGTTGCAGTGCATATATATAATTGTGCCCAGACGTTCAGGTACCAAAAAGTTCCTGGTACATTGGTTGATATGGGTGTAGTAAATTGGTTGCTGTGATGGTACACTGGTTGCTACGGATATAGTACATTGGTTGCAACATGTATGTACGGATATATAGTACATTGGTTGCTACACGCTATTAAACAGGTTTAGTAACAACGGTTGCTACAGATATAGTACATTGGTTGCTACAGGTATGTACGGATATACTGGCTGCTACACGCTGTTAAACAGGTTTGGTTCATTGGTTGCTACGGGTACAGTACATTGGTTGCTACGGGTATGGTGAGCTGCACTCGGGCGGCATTCTAGTAAAACAATAAGACATGTCATGTGATGCACTCTAAACCAATCACAAGGCAGTATCTTTGTTAGGGGTTCTATAAAACTGTCGGAGCACAAAAAGTAGCTACACGCAAAAACAATCCTTTCAAGATTAAGGTTCAGCTTCAATTACCAAGTTCATTGTACCATCTGCGACTGGTATCCTGGAAATTGCTATGCACAAAAATTGTTATACAGTATTTCTTGTTTCGGCTGCTTTATGAAATTGGCGCCACAGTTCTCAATTAACTCATAATTGGTGACAAGTTTCACAAATAAATCAAATCAACAACTTCAATCGAGCCCTTTGAATCCTATTTTCTTAATACAGACAAAGGGCAAAGCACTTTCACCCCAACACAGACATTTTTTTTTTACTAATAAAAATATTATTTAACCTTTTCGGTCACGGACAAAAACCTCCGAGGGGTCTGCTTCCGGCCGAAAGACAAAATTAATGAAGAAATTCACGTGACATGGAACAACCGCAGGCTGATTTTCACTTATGAAAATCGTTTTTGTTTACTCAGGCTGGAGTGTGCGGAAAAAGACAGCTCGGCGTTGACGAAGCAGACTTCCTAATGAACATATACGACTGTTTTGTACCAGCTCGGGTGTCTGACAAGAACCGACTAGGGTGAGGTGGGGGTGGGGGTGTCTGAGGGACTTCACAACAGGGTCGGGTCTGTATTAACTCTCAGGAAGAGTATATACCTTTTGGTAATTATTTTTAAAATTAGTGACCATAAAGCTTTGGTAAGAAGCACTGCAGCTGTTGATAAGGTGTGTCATTTTGAGAAGCGATTCCCTTGTTAGGAATGTGGTTTTAGAGAAACGGATTCGGAAGCATTTGAACATTAGAATTTATTTTGCATGAAATAGTTCTCAGATTGTGTATTCCAATTACGGATTATTCTTCCTGCGCGGACATAACCGCTCCAGATTTTCAGCGACTTCTCAAAAAACGCTACTACTTGTGAAACTAAAATGTTGACAGATGAGTTTTATTGTATATAAATCTTATGCATTGACGTCACCCAGCCGCCATCTCAGAGGTAAAACGGTGACGAAATGCACAGATTTGTACGCGCGGCGCACAGGATTGGCCAATGAACAACCCCCTTTTTGACCTCTAGGCGAGGGCGCCCTAGTGAAATGACGTCATGTTTATCAGGTCTATTATCTACATGTTATAACAATCAAACGGTTCCTAAATCCAGGTATACGTTGTCTTTAAGAAGTATTTGGGACAGTTTGACAGCGAGATTGAACGATGCTTAACTGACAATGAAATGTGCAAGTTAACTGTGGTGACGTACCACGGCTTGCCTAGCCCCAGTGCTGAGCTTGACGCATGACCGTTTTAGAAAGTCAACCGCTCGTGGTGCATCCTGCAGAATTATTCAACCCAGATCTGTCGGGCAACCACGACACCTTGCTAATTTGTGAAACGCATTACTGTCTGCACAAAAACTGGGACTCGACGACGCAATGCATGTATTTTGCATCGGTGCTAATATAACGAAGCAGGCATACCCCGAAAGTGTTCGATGTGGCGATGTCGTTTTACCACACACGGCCGGCGCCTTGAAACTTGCGACTGCATTCGCCAAACTTAATCTGATACGCTAATGGCACTGGACCAGGAGGTGCGCTGCCCTCCCTCCAAAATGAGATCGAAAATGTACAAAGGTTCGATACATTAAACAGCCACCTCCAAATTATGTCTCACTGCCCCGCCTACAACCCCCCCCCCCCCAATGAACGCGTTCTGGAAATGCCACATAAAATGTATAAAATCGATCACTGGCATGACGATACTGTTGTAGTTATGTTTTTATGTTATGTAGTTAAGTTAAATGTCA
>CM021537.1:2211002-2224369 GCA_010994315.2 Pisaster ochraceus | reverse complement strand
AAAATGGCGCGGCGAGATCGATCACCCCTGGGAACGAGGATGCCCAAGCAGACCCGTGCATGGAGTCAAAAACTCTCACCCGGTTACCACGCGCGTGCGCTCCCCATAGAGTTGATACCTGGGGTGGCGTGCAGTGACTTGTTGGTGACAGTTTATAATTCAATGTACAGCCACAACCCTGCTTTGATCATGGCGACGCAGCTCCTTTCAATTTGACAGATAGCACACATGTATAAATACCAAAATACATAATAGGAATCAAAACAAATAGAGAAACGAGTCTAAAGTCAGCAGTTACTCAAACACGGCTCTAGCTCAGCAGTTGGACTTAAGCCAAAACGCTTATTTGAATCTTTGGCCAATCAGGTGGGACTTAGGATCATGTGAAAGCGTTGGTCTCTACTTTACGCCAACATGGGAAAGCTCACTTCAGTACATGTTGTCAGAAGTCAGTAATATAACAATTAGATTCACAAAGTCACTCTCACTTCTTGTATTAAGGGTACCGAGTCCGACAGACGCCAGATATGACGGTGCACAAATCCCCTGCTTTATTTTTTACTTCGTGAACTTGTATAAACAGATGTGTGTTTTTTTAGAGTCCTGTTTATGATTGAAAACTGGAGGATGAAAATAAATGTACTCTTCCGAAGATGACTAAAAGAACTTTTTTTTCTAAATTTGTTGTGTTCGGGGTAGAAGGCAGTTCAGAGATTAGTGTTTTATTATCTACCTGAAAGAACCAGTACATTTATTCCTCCTTTCTTTCTTTCTTTCTTTTTTCCTTGTTTAATTTTTCTTTGTTTTTTAGGGATCAGAGAATACCTTGATTTGGGAATATCTCCTGACAAACTGGTGCTAGGAGTAGCTTGGGGTGGCGTGGATTACGTCTGTCAAAACCTGTCGAAGGTCAGCTTAATACCTAGCATTTCGTCCTATTCAACGACAAAGTACTGGATGTTTAATTAAAATTATTTTAGAAATGTCTGTTCGAACTATTGTCTTTTGTTTCCTTTTCTTTTTTCAGTTTTAAATTGACGACTCCCTAATTCACCTCTTGTTACTTGATTGCCGCAATTAAACATCGTATAACCGTACTCAAAAGCAATTTGGACTAGTGCCCCCCCCCCCCCCCGACGTTATCCCCAGTGCTTGGTAATAGAACATGCAACCTTTGGTATATACATTGTTTTCTTACTCTGGGAAAGCTCCATAAAAGAAATAGGCTAGAATAAAACATCCTTTTCATCTGACAACTAACACCTGTTCTGTTATCCGTATGTAATTTTTTGTTAAACAGTGGACTTAAATGGACAGTGCACAAACTAGTAGGGCAGCTGACAACTGCTCATCCATTCATTTAATGGCTCTAGTAGTTCAATGTAAACACACCCACCGGGGAAAAGGACGCATGGTTTTCGATTCTTTTGTGGCAAAATTCGGAAAATCTTTGATGGAGCTTTCCTGTAATGAAGATCTAGTTATTATTATTACTATTCTCCCGTCAGGATAACGTGTGTTCCATTACTCATGTGCCATTCCGAGGTGCACCCTGCAGTGATGTTCCAGCCAAAGGACGATCGTATGCATTCATGATGTCTAACGTGAATACATCAACCTCAGGTAGACTTTACAATGCCACGTACGCATCGCCATACTTCAACTACAAGGTAAGTTTAGTGGGTTCAGAGTTCAAAGGTTACCAAAATAATGGGTTAAGTGTTCAAAAGTAAACAAATTAGTGCAGCTTTTTGGGTATGTTCCCCGCCCTTGGGGGAATATATTACCACATTCATTGGCAACCACAGAACGGATTGATGTGTATACTTGCTCTTTTTGCTGATAAATGTTTGAACCAAACTTTTACTAAATACCTTTCCGATTTACTGCCATATCTGAACGATTTTATCTGGCCACAGTTTACACGACTCACTGAAATGCTCCCCTTACAAACAACTTAAATCCTGAGTCAAAATGCACTAGGTCTGGCTGGACAAATGCCTTGGAACAAAGCATTTTTTGGTGCCATTCGGGAATCTCTTTAATTTTGTCTATTTCGTAAAGCTGTTATAACTGACTCGCCTCTATCCAAGGCATCATTCTTTTCTAGGGGACCAAACTCCTGAGCTTGTATTGTTGGTCTGTCAGCGACTGGATTTTGCATCTTCCAACTTTGAAGTGTACAACACCACACCAGTACAAATAAAGGCATATCATTACATCAACGTTGCACCCACACACTGATTTTAACATTTAAAACATGTGAGATTAATGAAGTGTAAATACTACACACCGGGTAGTTGTTGCCGACAATCAAAATGAAAACGCGCTTATTAAAAACATGTATTTGTGTAGTACCTTATTGAATTTATTGTCTCTTCATGGAATCTTGCAGATTATCAATGATTAAAAATACAAATTTTGTTCCAGTTTCATTTTACCTCGGTAGTCTGGCTCCGTTCTGAGCCCAGGTGTGTGTAAACAAAGATATTGGTCAGAGAAGTTACACACCTGAACAGGCTATTAAGCAAAGTTTTTCAGACAAGTGGGGCTCTCCCGGTTTGTTTGCGTTGATATGAGGATAGACTCTACGAAAACATTAAAATATTTGATTACAAAATTAACTAGTTATAAACTTATTAATTATTTTGTGGCGTCATAAAGTAGGGCTGCCGACTTGCAAGGTTGATTCTGCCGGTTTACTGGATTTGATTAGATTTATTTATATTTTGTGTTTGTACAAATAGATCAACTCTTCTGGACAGATAAGGCAGGTGTGGTACGACGACCCAGATTCTCTCACCCTTCGCTACGAGTATGCCAAGGAGACAAAGCTCCGTGGAGTAGGAATGTGGAACGCGGATAGTCTGGACTACAGCCAGAGCCCAGAAGCGAAGAGGGACACCATGGCAATGTGGGACGCCATTAAGCATTTTTTTCAACAACTGATACCGTAGTTACTCTGGCGTTTAAAGAGACACATTGCCTTCTGATGTGGCGCTTTGGGCAAGCTATGACGAAGACTGTTCGTTATTAAATGAAAGTGGTTGGAAAGATGTCTTTAAAGTGGGAAATTGGTTAACACAAATCTTCCTCTGGTTTTCCTTTTGCTTCGTGAACTAACACGGTATACAGTAACTTTGTGGAGTCATGGATTTGGTTCTGCAAAATGGCGGACCGTGTTAGTTTTCACAGCCAATGGAAAACCACACCCCTTCGACTCAGACATTCATATGTTCCACCATACACAGCCTCAAAACCTACAAATATATATTTCAGAATATACTCCAGCTTCAACTCGGACAAGCGCACACTTGTCGTAAGACAAGTCATAAAACATTTACCCTGAAATCAAACCCGTGGCCCTTTGCTTGTCTTCTTGCATTAACGCACAGTTTGTATTGCGACAGAATTGTCTTTCAAGACAGACACTAATGAATAATAAATTGTTCAGTATTTTCATTAGTATTTTGTTAATACAAGGGAATATTTCAGCAAGTGTGAAACAGAGACAATTTTCTTTGTTTTTTTATTGTGGGATTAACAAAAAGGGGGCGAGGAAAGCTATTCTAGTCTAGTATGTTTTCTCAAAAGACGCTTGGGGAATCTTAAGATCCTTGTAATTTGAATATTTTGAAATATTTGTTCTACCGTGTAACTTTTGATTAGTTTTGTATGTTGTCAATGAGAACTTTCTTATTAATAACGCCTTGCATGGCAACTGAAATAAGCAGTTTAACACCCTTGAAATTCTCTGTTTTCGTCTATACACTAACTGTGCCAGCATATGGGGACATTTTCACAGGTTAATTTTTTGTGTCATTAAAACACAAATTACGGGAAAGCTCCATTAAAGAAAGAAGCTAGAATAAAACATCATTTTCACCTGACAACTAACACCTGTTCCATCCCTTTTATTCCTTTTCCAAACAGTGGACATAATAAGGTCATGCAAAAAAACAGGCAGATTAACTGCTCATCCATCAAGTTTAATGACCAAAGTAAGTCAATGAAAATAAACCTAGTGGGTGAAAAGGATGAATAGTCTCCGAGTTTTCGTGGCAAAATTTTGAAAATCTTTAATGGAGCTTAAACTAGGTTTAATGAAAAGTAATCTTGACGTGATATATTGGACAATTCAGTGTCTTATATAAGTGGCTTTATAGCAATACCTTTGAATTTATCACTCGGTTTGGTGGTTGCATTATCGGGCTTTAATTTAATTATGGTACTACCCCATTGATGATCTGAGTTATTATGATAAATCTTTAAAATAAACGTACTGAACAAACCCTCCAAGAGAAGGGGTTTGCCTTGGTGTTTCTGGCAGTGGCTGCCGAGTTTGCTAAAGCACCGTAAATTCTTATCAGCTATGCACAAATCAATCTGAAAAGTCAAATATAACTTTATGAAACCTGTCTAAAAAGTGTGTCTCGTTGTTCAAGTGCAGTGAGTACCTTATACGCTATCTGAAGTTTTTCAAGCCGACTAAACTAGTATGTACACACGCAAGCAAAACGAAACCAACCTACGTCAAACACGCTCTGAATTACGTTATGCTGTGTGGACATTCCTGTTCTGCACTTGACAAACTTGATTGTAAAATATTGGGCATATAATGTGTGGGAAAACCTCCTTTGTACGGGATTACTGCAACTATTTTGTTATGTTTGTTCGGTTAATTTTACTTAAGCAATTGACTGATCGATGTTTTTAAAATATGTGTTACTCGGTCTTCTATTTTGAAGGCAGGGTGTATTTTTGGTAGTTGTCGAAGACCAGTATCCTCACTTGGTGTATCCCAACATACATACGCATAAAGTAACAAACCTGTGAAAATTGGACCTCAATTGGTCATCAAAGTTTAAAATCCTTAAAATGCAGAAATGTGTGTTATCAGATGCCTGAGAAGGGTTTCGGCCTGAAGCCTTCCTCTTATTCAAGTTGTTTTGGGATGCTCTCTCCAAGTAACTTTTTATGGTCTTTAATTTTGTAATATGAACTGTCTGTACTTGTATTGTATGCCTATATAATTTTTTTTAAGAGGAAAAGCGAAATAAACACAACTCACCAAAGACGAGCAGTGCAATAATAATCTGCACATGTGTAAAAAGATAATAAATAAACATGCTTTTCCTCTCGAAAGAAATGCTTGTTTTATCTCAAGTTAACAATACTTTTGTTGTTGTTGTTGTTGTTGTTGTTGTTTTTGTTGTTGTTTTTGTTGTTGTTGTTGTTGTTGTTGTTGTTGTTGTTGTTGTTGTTGTTGTTGTTGTTGTTGTTGTTGTTGTTGTTGTTGTTGTTGTTGTTGTTGTTGTTGTTGTTGTTGTTGTTGTTGTTGTTGTTGTTGTTGTTGTTGTTGTTGTTGTTGTTGTTGTTGTTGTTGTTGTTGTTGTTAAAGCAATATAAGACAATTAACAAATTGACTAAATTAGACATCGTTCAACTGTCTGCCTATAATCGGCCAGTTAAATGCCACCATTGTATGTATATACGAGCCAAGTAGAGAGAATTTTTTTATTATATTTACACTGTGGTTTTAATTTTGTAACTTGTTACTGTCCTCTTTGGCTTATTAAATTTCCCTCCCATTTTGTGTGTTTGTAATTACATACAAAATTGTAAGTTGTTCTTGGCAATTGCTGCTGCCGAAGCTCAATCGAAAAATCCTAATCGCGGTGGACTTCAAGTTGTGGTATCCTTGCACAGAGTGGCCTTCACTAGTTAGCTTCTGAATGTCACCAAAACAAAGTTATTGACAAAATAGAGAAACCGCCAACACTTTTCTAACATTGTCTAATTCTTGTCAAAGGTGGAAGATTTGAATTTGAAAATCAAACATATATCAGCGATTTAAATTGTAAGTTTTTAAAAGCACGGAGCTCGCAGTAACTATATTTTGTGCTTTTAATGTTGATAACGCTTTTGTTTATCCTGTGAAAAAGATTTCATTGAGAATTGTATAGAAAATAAACGCTGTGCAAGTAAAATTGTTTTTGTGCCAATCCTTGTAATTTGTTCTTTAACTTTTCTTTCTGGGTTTCTTTTACACATTTTTTAAAAGACCATTGAATTAAAATGTATAAACCTCTCTTTACATAACCAACGTTACTGTGCCCGTCCTTATGAAACTTAAACTGTATCTGAATCTTCAAGTTCAGTTTTCATACTTGCTAAATGTAACTTAAGTTATGATGATTTGTAATTTTTTACTTTTAACGAAACACTGAAATAAACGTGCTGAATCAACCCTCAAGGAGGAGGTTTATAACTCGATGTTTCTGGCAGTGGCTGGTTAGTGCGCAAGCCACCCTGTAATTAAACCCTTGGTGCGCATAAATCGGTCTCATAATTCATAATATTTCAAAAACCTGTCAAGAATGTGTTTCTTTCAAGCACCTTGAAGTACCTTATTGGCTTATGCGCTAGACCTATATAAACAAGACTAGGCCTATACCATCATCACTCAAGTTTATCCTTACAGACTGAACTTATATGCACACGCTCAAGCGAAACGAAACTAACCTGACGTCACACAAACTCTGGGTTACATTTTGCTGCAATGTCCCATGTCAAATACAGCAATCTGCCCTTGGCCCGATTTCATAGCGCTGCTTAATTTTCGTGCTAACTGCAGCAGAAAAAATTGCTTAAGCGTAAGCATATTTCACAGGTTAGCAAGAACATTAGACAGCCATTCTGTGCGTAATAGATACTCGCAAATAAACACTGACAATATTATGTGAACATTGACCTACAGCATAGCCACACATACCAAGAGCATTATTAATATTTAACCCCCAAAACAAACGGCACTCTTCAGAGAGAAGCTCAAAGTCCGTCAATGGCCGCCATGTACGAGTTTGTTGTCCCCTTTCCCCGTGTTTGACAGGATGCCGTAGTAGTGCGAAGGATACAACGTAAGTTTACATCATAACTCAATGTTAAACTTTGTTGTACCTATGTTTGAATGTAATGTACGGGATAGACGGCTGACAAAATAGACGCAGACATGTTTACGGAAATTCGGGCTCGACCCGCTGTTTTTGATAGTCGGGTGAATTTACTGACAAACCATGCACAGTTTTCAGCATGTAAACACGTAAACAACCAAAATCAGCTGTTGGGTGCCAGTACATGTATGGTATTACCATTACAAAAGTACCGTTGGCAGACGTGCCTTACCGTTTAAATAGTTGTACAAAATTTATGGTGTTAATGAAACCAAGGATGCCCCATACATGAGTGAACTTAGGAACTGTAGCTCGCAAGCCTACGGGGAGCCTTTTTAAACAAAAGTGCTTGCAATGTGAACCAGAAATCTCAGGGTCAACCCCTACTCTTCCAAGATTGAAGTGTACTAGGGCTTGATTTCACAAAGCACTAAAACTCATCTTAAAAGATGAGTTGTCAGTATTTACCATAACAATTTGTATTGTGACATCACACTTTACTTAGCAATTAAGATTGATTCGCAGTTAAGATCAATCTTAACTCTTTGTGAAATCAACCCCACGGGCTGGATTTCACAGGGGCTGGTTTTCACAAAGCCCTAAGTGAGTTGTCTCATTTTGCCATATTGATTTGTATTGTGACATCACACTTTCCTTGGCAATTAGGATTGATTCGCACTCAATATCAATCTTATAACTCTTTGTGAAATCGAGCCGTGGGTTCTTTTCCGCGCACTACCAACCCTAGTACACGGGAGCTATGGCCTAAAGGCCCCGTCCGCGAGGACACAGCAATTATGGTAAAGTGTTTTGCTCGAGGACACAAGTGTCAAGACCGGGACGAGAATTGTTTGTCCTGAACCTTTCGGGCAGTACAGTGTACATTTGTACGTGGGCCATTGACTAATCAAAAAGCGGTCTGATTGGCTTAGACTCCACATACACTGCCCGAAAGGTTCAGGGGGAAAAAATTCGCGACCGGGACTCGAACCCAGACTCAGTTGATAACAAACAGCTCGAGTCTGGTGCTCCTATAAATTAGTCATACAAACCCAAGCCTTGTACAAATTATTATATGCCATTCAATTTCATACCAGAAAAACAGTTTGTTACGGAACCTTAAAGGCAAGGTCCCGCGGTTTTTGCAACCGTCTGATTGTTTTAATCCAATATAAATGTAGATATTTACAATACAAATTACCTGTGAGAATTTCATGGTCGCGTTTTTCAGATATCGCCGAAAATCCTGAGCGAATATTTTATGTCCACGCATGAAGAATAATCCCCACATACGAATACACACTCTGAGAGACGTTACTGACAGTAACGTTTTTCATATTCAAACTTTTAGGATAAAAAGTGATATCTTTTTCCATAACCGCTGTATTTTGAAGTGAATTGTTTCTCAAACTGCATTATACTATCCAAAGCTGCTGTACTTCTAACAAAGTATAGGTTTTTATTGCAGCCATTAATTTTCCGAGTCATTATACCAAACGTATACAGACCATAAAAGACCATACTGTTACAGCAATACTTAGATAATTCAACCTTATCAGTGAATTCCGGGTTACTGCGAAAAATACCTTTAATATCCGTAAAATATTGAGCTTTTTTCATGTTTCATGTTTCAACGAAAAATCGAGGTAACAGGATGGTCATTTATGGCTTCCGTAATTTATTGCATTGCTTTGAAGTGAATTTCAGTTTTCTTCATTTAGTGTAATACATGAAAAGGTTGTTATAGAGCTCAAATCAGCGTTTAGCTTTTACAACAATAGTAAACCTCTGTCGGCCGTAAGATTTTGGCTTTTTAATTTCAAATTGTACATTTATTTTCTGGCTTTTCGATTCACCACCTCACATCTGAATTTCTGAATATATATATATTGTTTTTAAGCGTGGTGAACTTCATCCATGTGATGCACGCTGTTGAAGTGTCATTCAAGTGAATACGGTTACCAACGATTCAACGCGTGAACTTAACGTTCATCAATGTTTCATTCTGTTTCTTTTGTTTCTTTTCAGCATTTTACAAGGGATTCTTGAAGATCTGTGACTCGACCAGCGATGGAGTTCTCTTTCCAGTTGGTTTTGCTTGCTACAGTAATCAGTAAGGAGACCATTCGAGAAAAAATATATATTGTTTGATTTGTCGGAAAAAGTTGTTTTAGTGGCAATTACTGTTTTGATTTTGTAATTCTGAAACAGAGAAATAGCATAAACTGGCAGGGGGAAAAATAAAAACCAATATGGTCAAAAACAAAATTATTAAATAAAATTTTAAAACATGAAAAATAGAAATAAAAATCATTCAAACAATTGATTCATGAGATTTCCAGACCACAAAACACACACAAAATGGATGGAGTAATGGGATGGTGTGGGGTGGGAGGGGGTGAGAGGGGGGTGGTACACGACATGCCACAACACGAGGAGCAACTCTACGTTCATACACCCTAGATTTTACGAATTTTGTTTGGGAAAATAAACTCCAGATGGAAATTGTAATCACGAAAAGACCATGCTTTAATCAGGATTTGTACCGGGGTCTAATACGAATCTTCCTTGCTGGTGAAAGTTTGGGAACAACGTTCAACCTCCTTCCCACCGTAGGTCTGTAGCCACCCTCTGTACGGTCTTGTCTGCAGATGGGTTTTGTTATGATAAAATGTGCCACCAGTGTGCCCGTGACCAGGTAAATTCCCGTTGTTTATGAAGTTCTGAGCATGCGCACAATACCGAGAACAATGAATTTATCCGGTAAGTTTGCCACCCCTTAACGTCCCAAATAGTCCCACGCTCCTTTACTTTCAGCTCACTTGAGTGGTTGTATCTTCTTCTTGTAGCCCACTAACAAGTTTTGCTGTTATCCTTGTTAGGGCAAACTTGCAAACAAATTATAATAAAGAACAGCTCACCTACACCACTCCATTAAAAAAATTGATTTTCTTAATCACCGCAGGTTGCTGCTGCGCCATTCAGTGTTACGAGTGCACACTAAATGAGCTTGGAGCTGGAGATCCGAAATGTGATGACCCAATCTATGAACTGGACCCCCCTTTCCTGAAAGAGTGCGACCCCATCGTCTACGAAAAGTGCAGGGTAAATCAAGATTTTTCAAAAGTGTAAAGACAAAGTGTTTATGACTTGAGTTCTAATTATCTGGGAAGGGTGTGGTACTGTGGTTATTTGTTTAAGAAGTTCACATCAGCATCAATCCTACATATCAATATTTCTGCCCGATGAAAAACGGACGGGCGGTCAAAGTCAATGGGAGACTTAGAAAAAAAACTAGCAGACTTACCAGGTACATTTCCGTTAATTACGTAGTTCTGAGCGTGCGCACAATACCGAGAACGATTGATTTACCTAGTAAGTCTGCTGCCACCTTGCGTCCCAAAAGTCCCCCAGCAGAATTTACGTTTAATACCCTCATAATTCACCGTTAGTGTTACTTTATTGTGTCGTAAATCCATCATATTCATCCAAGTTTTGCATTTTAGAACTTGAAAATGACATTAATAAGCTCTCTTTTTTCCAGGCAAATTTGTATAAAATACCATTTAATGGTAGTTATTAATCATTATAGTTATGATGGTTATTTATGCAACACTAATATACGCCACATTATTTGAGTTGTTCTTACTGCTCTGTACTCTACTATTTCACTACTTGAGTTTTTTACTGTTTGTACACAGGGCCCTTGCAGAAAAGCAGTTAAAATACTAATGAGGCTAACCTGTCTAAACAAATAAAAGAATAGCTGAATATGAATGAACTATATTTTGTTCCTGTTCCCGTAGAAAGTCAAGACGTATCTGGCCAATGGGAAGACGAGTATAGTTCGAGAGTGCGCAGAACGAACATGCTACGACAAAGGCTGCAAGAACTTCGAAGGCCAAGTAGTCTGCGACCACTGTTGTATTGGGGATATGTGCAACAGCGCAAACTCCATGACCTTTGACACGGCGACGATGATCGCATCGTTGATATCCGTAGGATGGACATTTCACTTGATGTTGAAATAACAATGGTTTTTTTACGGGGTTTTGATTTGTTTCTTGTGTTGGACCATGCCACACGTCCTAGAGGGGGGAGTCAATCAACATGGGACAGTGATTTGGTAAGAAGGGACAGGACAAATCCTTTGGCCAACATTCTTTGTGCACAAAGTCGGTATGTTAATTGTCAATGGTAGATGAGTCTAAATTATAAAAAGTAATTGAATAAGCAAACAAACAATAATGCTTAGTCGTGTAGTATATCTAATTGCTGATAGTTTGTGTTAGGGTTGTATCAATGACGTAACCAGACATATTCCATGGAGGAGGGGGCAAGAGGAGTGGGGGAAGCAAGAACACCATTTTGAATGTTATTTGAAGAGTACTTTTTTTTTGCCTTTTCAGGATACTATATTTTTTTTGGGGGGGGGGTACTTACACCACTGTGTTTTCTACTTTTAACAGAATTTATTAAATTTGTGCTTAGCGCACACACACTCCTCTTCAAATAATATGCATCCAATGTGGATAGAGATGTTGTTGTTTTCCTTTGTCCCTGCACTGGAGAGTGTATACAGCTTAAACATAATTATGTAATACATGTCGGTTACATTGTTAAATATTATGTTGTTTATTAAATTATTAAACTACTGAAGCAGTTGGCAACACACACAAACATTTAAGATGTTCTCTAGTGTAAAGATTTGGTGAATTTACAACATTTTGAGATAACAACACCCTCTAATAAAATGGACTCGTCCAGGCAGTCTCAATGGTCGCCAGCGTGCAGCCGGTAGCAACCGTGTATTAAATCTGTTACCATATACAGTGTTCTCCGCGCCGTTTGCACAATGGTCGGTTTTGTATGTAACGCTTCGATTGGTCCACGTCGCAAGAGTCGCAGGAGATTATTTTCAACGTAGGTGGCGCGTCGGTGGCGGTCCTCTTCTCCCTCCCCCCCCCCGATTTTTCCGTTACTTTTGTACACAAATTTCTTTTTGTTGTCCTTGGTCTCGATAAGTTACCGAGTATGAACACCCCTTGAACAATTGTAGGAATTTATGTGCTCTTACCACGTAGAATCGGTGACATGTGACACGGCTCATAGAGGCATATGCTTTAGAGGTCGTTTTCACTGGTCCCCGAGTTCGGTCTACCAACAAAGTTCACTATTAAACCAATCGATACCACACCCAAAGGAGTTCCTGGATACGAACGGTAAGAGTGATTTTCATTGCTATTTAAAAAAAAAAAGTTTCTGGACCCAAAATCCCCCAATTAAACACCCCAAAACAAACAAACAAGTAAACTATTTTAGCAAAAGAAAGGGTAGGTGAGGGTCTGTATACGTTTGGTAAAGACTCTGAAAATTAATGGCAATAAAAACTTACTTGGTAAGAAGTACAACAGCTTTGAATATAGTATCATGCATTTTGAGAAACTTTTCACTTCGAAGTACTGCGGTTATGGAAAAATATATCACTTTTTATCCCCCAAAATTTGAATCTGAGAAGCGTTACGGCCGTAACGTTTTGAGATCGTGTATTCCTATAGCGAATATTCTTCCTGCGTGGAAATATTTGCTCCGGTTTTTCGGTGATATCTCAAAAACGCGACCACCTTTTGAAATGAAATTTTCACAGGTTAGTATAACCTAGTAGTATAGTTAGTATAGCTAGTTAGTATATTATTGAATATACCTACATTTATATAGGATTAAAACAATCAAACGGTTCAAAAAAACCGAAGGTAAGCTTAGTTTCACCCCCCCCCCCTAAAAAAAAGGTAGTCATATTGAAGTCTTTTGATGAAATTACCAATGGTATCATTTTTCCTCCATGATTTACTGCTGTTATCGGGAAACGTCTGTATTACATGTATTGTGTGTTCTTGGGGAGGGGGGATTGGACTGCCTCAGTGGCCTCAGTGGCTTCTTTCCTTCCTGTCCTTTAGTTATATGGACCCCGGTTCAAATCCATTCCCAAACCGGAGCCTTACATGGTGTTTCTGGTTCATGTAGCAGTCACCATTGTTTGCAGGTTTTCTCAGGCTTGCGTATGCTACAGTGTGATTAAGTTCACTTATGAGACATCCGTTGTTTCAGTGCCAGCAATATTGTTATAGTGACCATAAAATATCAAGAAACAATACCAAACAATTGGCACTGCATCCCCAACAACAATCCGACCAAAAGGACGGTTAAACGAAAACAATTCAGCAACTTAAAAAATCAGAATCGGATAAGGACATAATGTGGGATAAACATGCAAAGTGAGATTTTGCTTCCAGTACAGGCATCGTTTTTGGGTTTTTTTAATGCCTGAATTGAGAGATTTTGTAAATTATTCCGTTGCACGAACTTTAGAATTTAACCTATCTCATAAATCGTGTCGTATGTTGGCATAGCGAC